>AP026149.1:600000-815403 GCA_030295235.1 Fistulifera solaris
ATCTTTCGTGAGTGCCTGACGGAGTGTGTCCAAAGAACTGGCACCCCGTGTTACTTGCATGGCCATGGAAACCATTTTTCGAATTTGATGCAATAAGAAGGATTGTCCCAAAACTTGTGTCGGAATCCATTCGACTCCATTGTGCAGAACCGGTTCGTCCGCGGTAAAGGACAGAATGTAACGAGTCGCCCGTGCTTCCGTCGGTGGTACACCCTTGGTAAAATTATGAAAGGAATGCGTCCCTTCGTAACTGGCTAAACATTCTTTCAACAAATTCAGTTGCACTGGCGTGAGACGATACGATTGCAAGGCTTCTTGCAATTGCGCGATTTCGTCCCGCGTCAATGGATTGTTCGGTGGTCGCGGTTCCTTGTGGGCCATCATCTGCTGCAACAATGGTTTCATTTGTGGCGAAAAGACCAAGGATGGGATCATGTACTGATAGCGGACTTGATCACGTTGTGTATGCGCACAAAAGTTGCGCGTCGCTCGGACAATATCCAAAACACGAAAATCATTCGGCAAAACGGCATTTAGGGCATGCAGTACTTGCTCCAGTGTCTGTTCCGGTAACAGTTCAATTTTGGCAGAACACACCTGCGCACAAGCATGTACACCTTTATCGGTTCGCCCCGAAATACTCCATCCGTATTTGTGAGGAAATCCAAAATTACGAGGATCCAACAACCGACATTTATAGAGAGCCAGTTCGAATTCGGCTTGCAGTGTCCGTTGTCCTTCATTGATTTGAAATCCTGAATACGCCGTTCCTAAATATCCCAATAGAAACGCGACTTTCTTTTTCGAGGTGGCTGGTTGTTGTGAGGAATCATCGTTGCTGTAGCAAGGCAAAGTAACGTTGAATAATTGACAAAACGCGGGATTGGCATACGACCCTGGATGCACGACTTTTCGGTTTTCGTCTAATTGCCATGTATGATTGCGTTTAATGTGGTCATCGGCTTTCTTTCGTTTGTTTTTCGGTCGCGGTTCCTTCTTGCCGCCGTCACGTTTCTTGGTAGTAGGAGCCGTCGGGTCGGACATGTTTCGAAAAGTCAAGAGGGTCGTCGTGCGCGGTGATTGCTGAAACAGTGGTGTCTTGGGGCTCTTGAATATAAGTAGTGGCAAGTTTTGTCGACAATAACGAGAGAACATTCGAAGAATAGTTCAACAGCAACAAAGGATCGGATCGATCTTTTCTTTGAGTTGTAAAAAATGTGTGGTCGAAAGATGCAAAGATTTTCTGTGTCTTTTCTGTGTCTCTCTGTTACAAATTACTGTATTACAAAACAAAAAGAAGTACCATGAGAAGGAAAGTAGTCTTGGGCGGTCATCGAAAAGATGTCAACCGCATGACGTCATCCGAGCGTTTTGTTCGAATTCTTCGCGGCCTTATTTTGTTTTTCGTCCGTTCAGCGGCGTCTTCATCGATGTCACACTTTTCTTCTTCGTTTTCACTCATTCGACACAACGCTATACTTGCGTTGTGTTTGTGTGCAACGAAACACACGAAGGATTTTACCTGCTTTATTTTCTTTACGTTTCAATCATGAAGTTCACTGCCTGGTCGCTCTTGTTCGTCTTATTCGGACTGCTGATTCCTTCGGTTGTCACCACGGAAACTGCGCTCGATGCTCCTCTTCTCTTTCAATCGTGGACACACCAATTTGGAAGAACGTACGATACCGTGAAAGAACGAGCTCATCGTATGCAAGTATGGATGCAGAATCATGGTGCGTCGAGTAGTCGAGTGAATTGTGTTTTGTGTTGCACGACCAAGGTGCTTTGCCTCCTGCTATTTTCAGATAGATCCATTTTCATCATCCTTCTCAACTCCATCTTCCGTCGTTACGTTCCTTTCTTACTCTCCTTTCGTCATTCTGTCCTTCAGTTTTTATTCAAACACACAATCAGAAAGATCTTTCGTACAAGCTCGGACACAATGAGTTTTCCGATTTGACGTGGGAGGAATTTCAGCAACGCAATCGTCTCGGGCAGCACAGTCCGGGTCTCTGGCATGCACCGCGAGCTCGTTTCACGGATACTACTTCTACTACTACTACTACTACTACAAGTACGCAACTGCGTCGTCATCGTCGTGCGTCACAACGTCCCGACGAAGTCGATTGGGTCGAAAAGGGAGCGGTACCGCCGGTCAAGAATCAGGGCATGTGTGGATCGTGTTGGGCGTTCAGTGCCATTGGAGCCATTGAAGGAGCGCATTTTGTCGATACCGGCAAGTTGGTGGCCTTGTCGGAACAACAACTCATTGATTGTGATTCGCTCGATAGTGGATGCATGGGTGGATTGTAAGTGTATCATGGAGCCTCAGTGAATTTTGTGGTAGTTGCAAAGAGAATGCTCAATTATCTCTTTTTTTTTCTGGGCAGAATGGACAATGCCTTTTTGTTTGCAGAAAATACGACTGGAATCTGTGCGGAAGAAGATTATCCGTACGCTGGACACAAACATTGGCTCCGTGGATGTTTCAGTGAACAGGGTCTTTGTGAGACTGTCCAACACACGCGTGTTCAATCCTTTGTCGATGTGGGAAATACCGTAGACGATTTGCTCGATGCTTTGGCGGAACAACCCGTGTCGGTTGCCATCGAAGCCGATCAACAGGTATTCCAGTTTTACAAGAGTGGTGTCTTTGCGGATGATACGTGTGGTGATAATCTCGATCATGGTGTTTTGGCGGTAGGTTACGGAACGGAAGATGGACAAGATTACTTTAAAGTGCGCAATTCGTGGGGTGCTACTTGGGGAGAAGAAGGTGCGTTATTTGTCGTGTTTTTGTGCTGAGTTTGAATTATGCTGACGGATGTTTTTTACTGCACCTTTAGGTTACATCAAAATGGCTAGAACTTCGGCTCAAGTCAACGGAACATGCGGTATTCTCAGTTGGGCTTCCCGTCCTGTGCTTCGTGAAAATTTCTAATTGATGCGAGAGTGCAGAGGAAGGCTGCGTAGCAGAATATCATTTCGGAAACGCGTAAAAAGTTAAGAATAAAATATCCTTGCGCAGGAATAACCGTTCGTGACTGAAATATTATTCATTCCCGTCCTTTGTAAGGGTGAGGAGTTAGTATTGGCTATCGAGTACCGTAGAGATACGAAAATGGCGCCAATTATCAGGCCACTTTTGATAGCATTGCAATTCTACTAATTGTACTATTGTAAATATTTTAAATGGCCAAAAGTCTAATATTTTGAACCAACCATAGGGTTAAGGCTAAACTGCCAGAGTGCCTTGTGCGACGTAACCGTTCGTGACGGCAATCTGACTTACTCCCTGATAAGGTCAACACACTTTTGGAGAGTACTTTAAGGGTCTTGTGTAGTTCTACACCGCAGCGACACGCAAATTGGCGCAAAATTTACAGCAGAGAAAAAAGTCGCCGAAGATACGCAACATTGCGCCTTCCACTATTTCGTAGCGTCATTTTTTAGTTGAAGCTTTGATGATCTTCTTCCTTTCAATTCCTTCCTTCGAACATGACTAATAGCAAACCAAGATTAGCAACACGCCCACCAACTGGCTTCCGTAGGTGAATCACGAATAACTGTTGACTGCGAGGATCGTTGTCAAGGAAATCATTCGCGGCGTTATCGCTTATCGTCATTTCAGAACTTTCGATATGTTCGCTGACGACAGTGATCTGGATTGGTCTCCTCATGCGGAGACAATTCTAGATGGTGTAGAACACCAACGTTTTTAACCTTGAAAACAGATGAAATCTCGGAATTTGATGGGTTTTCTAACATTCGGCAGTTGCTGTCACAGAACAGAAACGTCACAGTATCGGATGTAGATGGAGAGATTTGTTCAGGCGGATCGTCGATTGATGCTCTATACTCCTTAAACCGGTTCTACCGAGGTTCGATGGATCTAGCGGTAATGGCGTCATCAGAACGACCGTCTTTTTGTAGCGAGAGCTCTGATGGAATTTGCATCGAGCGATTTTCAGCGTTCCGCGCTCTTACTCTCAGATCACTCTGATCTGTTACATGAACTTGTTTAGTTTACACAATTAGGTCAACTTCAAGGAGATGATGCTTAATCAGAATCGATTCTAGACAACAATTTCACTCACCAACGGCGAAGACATCTCGAGCATTATGGCATGAAAACGAACACCAGCTAAAACTATCAACATTGTTTCATGACAATGCGTGTGCTGTTTGAGCTTACTATTGGACCAAATCACATTCGATATAGCTCGCCAGTCATTCTGGTAATCCTATTTTTCGTAGTTTGAAAATTTTTAGATATAAGTCGAAAGCTGCATCTAATCCTCAAGTTTGAAGACTCCTCGCGACACATCTGAGGTTAGCTTTCAAAAACCTTGTGTCATTTGGAGGCTGGAGCACTGTACGAGACAAATTTCTTCTGTGGGAAGGCAGGTGCAGTATCGAAAAGGGGCTGAAGTCGTGATCCAAAGACACGCAGCTCGTGAAATCTAGTTTTTGAACAATATCTGGAACGGAAAATCAGTTTAGTCGGAGCCCCTGTCTGACTACTGAGATGGCCACCGATCGAGCCGTTCCCAAACCATGGTAATAGTTCGTTTAAAATGGATGAGATTCTTCACCTTCCTTCGCTAAGGATACATGAACGCAAGCACAAACGCAGAAAAAGGACTTGAGGAAAACTAGAAGTTACTAGAGGATGTTTTCTTTGATCAGTATAGCAGCCTTTTATACCACGCAATGACAACGCCGCAGCATAGATGACGAATTAAATAGCTTCACGGAGTAATGTGATGAACAACCTATCGCAGCTGAGGAAAGCGGTCAACAACATGAAACCCGGGCAAAGGGGACGAGTTCATAAAAAGTGTGAGCGGGACTTCCTTGCGCTCCTCTCGCCAAGAAATCCTTCATACTGTAGTTCGAACACGGATCGAACCCATAAAAGAAACAGGAGATTGAGAAAAAAAGTAGAATTGGATGACGACTTTCAAGCCTCACTTGCTCAAACAAAGATCAGAACTTAAACTTGTCACTTGTCTTCACGAAAGCCGGAGTTTTTCCCGACATTTCTTCAGAAGAAGTCACCAATGAAGTTGTTGCTCATCATTCTCTGCGTTCCATTATTTCATACACGCACAGCATCTTACCATGATGTCGCGATTGTCGAGGAAATCCGACAGAGAAAACAGAACTGCCAGTTTTCATCGCTCTCGCTATACGTCTTGTTGAAGTATTCGACTCTCAATAACGAAGGATCCATTGGACTGAATGGTAAGAAAGGCCTTCCAATCCTTGAACCAGGCATAAATGAGAGTTTCACTCAATTTCGATAACATCTGGCGTGTGTGGTACTACTTGCTGCTTGCACAATAACTTCGGTGTCGAAAGACCCTTGTCGGGGCCAAACCCACCTTCGACTCGAACCACCACTATTTCCTCATCGACTTTGTCGCTATCGTCACCGGAGACCAGAGTAGGGCTGTCAAGTGCATCCACGAAGAGTTTCGGGACTCCACCTTGCTGAACGGACAAGGTAAACATTGCTTCTTTCAGCATAACAATTTCGCTTTTCAAGAAGCCAAGAACCTGCTCAGCAGTGGAGTGGTTCTCTACTTTCGATGAAATCTGTTGTGCCAAGGTACCGCGGAAATAGGCCCGGGGCAACGCCTGACCATACCATTTGCGCGACTTCTTTTCGAGATCTAAAATTTCCATAAGTGCTTCTTTGACTTGCATATTTCTGTGGACGCGCTGCTCCAAGGACTCTTTGACTCCGGCATTAGTCAAAAGCCAACTCCTGGCATACATATCCGACCGGGACAACCATTCCGACCACGTAGCCTTCTTGCGTTCCTCGTATTGGTTTTGTGCGATGATTAATCGTAAGCGCTTGGATTCTTGCTTTCGCGTTCGTTCCGAAAGCATCCTCGCTTCGTCCATTTTTCTCGCTTCATCAGTTTCTTCGCGATTGCTAATAATATCCAGCATAACATTTTCACACGTGACTTCCGCCAAAGGAAACGATCGTGACAGTTTCCGGATCGACCACAATATTTCGGAGCGATCAGTAAATCCCATGGCCAATAATTCTGCCGTGAGCATGTGTTCGCGTGGATTTTGTGGCGTAGAATCATGATGCGATGCTGCCGCCGATTGTTGTTGAGGTGTAATTGACGAAGAGCCGTCGTCGTCGTTCCTCGGTTCTGTCTTGACTTTGACTTTCTTCGATTTCGGGGGCGACCTGGGGCGCGATGATGACTTCTCCTTTTTCGAAGACGGTGTCGGTGAACGGACCGCGTGGACAGAATTTGCGGTCAAATTAGCTGTATGGGCTTGATTTTGACCGGCTGCGGGTGATGAGGGATTACTTGGGAGAAATCTCACAGTGTCAATAAAAGGTCTAGGTGACAACACGGCCGGAATCGGACGTTTGCTTGGAGTCGCCGGTTTTGGAGGCAATTTCTTTGCTGTGGATGATTTCTTATTTGCAACAGAGGACTTTGGTGACATTGCCGGAGTGCATGGACATGGGCATGTGTTTGTAGTTTGTAATTGATTTTGGAGCTGTTGCGCATACGCCTGTATCATGTAGGCTTGGGGGTTCGGGGGTGTCGGAAATTGGGAAGGAGGTAATGCAACTTGTGCTGATGCAGCAGCAGTATTAGCAGTATTAGCAGCAGTAGCGACAGCGGTAGTATGATGTTGCTGTCCTTGCTGTAATACACGAGCTTGTATCCGTTCTTGTACGTTGAGATAGGTTCTAATACCACTCTCTGCGTGGCTGCGTATCGATTGACAGTTCGGAAAATCGTCATACAAAATGCTGCAAACTGTCGTGATGAACTGTTCCTTGCGTTTATGAAACGATAACTTCAATGGAATGTTCAGCTTACATTCGTAAACAAACGGCATGCGGTAGAGAATACTCAGTATTTGTTTGAGCTGAGCGACTGAAAGGATAGCGACGATGAGAAGGCATTGATTACAGTGAAACTCGGAACGAACATTCCGAATGAACACGAATATTCACATCTATAGTTACCTTGAGGTGTATTAAAGTTTATTATTCGCTTTCCCGTCTCTTCGCCCAGAACTTTATTGAGGAATTTGCGGAGCGTATCCGAAATCTTGGGGTGGTAAGAAATGGATTCGCTCATGATTGCTGCATTGGCTTCGATGGCTGCTGGGCTTTCCGGGAAGTGATGATAGCGCTGATGAGAAATGTCTTGCTTCTTGAATCAATAAAGATGTGTCTGGGAAGCTGGTGTCAACACGGCACGCATAAGCTGCGATTGATCAGCATTGCAATAGAGCCTTATTTCATTTCCTTTGTCTCGACGAGCGACGCACATCTGCATCCGCGAACGTGGTGGGAGAAAGGTCGCCTACAGTAATTTGTAGAGACAAGTAGAGGTATGGTATAGAGTGTTGATGGGTTCTTCCAGTGGGTACCGGTACGCGAGCTTTTTCTATACGCGCTTTTCTTCTGGCATCTACGGCCAACACGCCGTGCCGCGCCTCCGGCCCGCACCTTTGCGTGTCAGCATCTCAACTCATTACAAAGCAACCTACTTGCGCTTGGAAAGACCCTGCTTTCAAATAGCTAGCAGGCAACTCCTTTGTCTGTTTTAAATTCTACTTGAGCTTTATCAAGCAGCACAGCTGTAAAGTGTGAGATTCTCGCACAAAAAGGCCAGTTACCTACCGACAAACAGCCGATATAGTACCAAAGCAGAAAATTCGTCTGCCATGAGAATCTTGAGCCTCCACGCCAAGGGCTGCATGACAATGTCGTTGTTGATATTCACGGAAACAGTGACTATGACGAATGCTGTATCATTTTGGAGTAAGTTACATCAGCACGGGCGTCATCATGGCTATTATGAAGAAGAGACACAGAGCCATAGCACGATGGCGAGACGCCGAGGAGTCAGTATCTTCGCAGAAGCGCTCGAAATCGGCACTTGCCTGAGTCCTTTCGATCCGTCCTGCTGGAAACGACAGACGGATTGCTGCAAAGATTGCTCTCACTGTCTGGATACGCGCGCGAAAGAGAGGGTGTGTTCCTTCCCTCGAGGAGGACACATGCATGATCATTCGCATGCGCACGATGCTGCTTCCGCTCTCATCGCTACTACACCGTTGGGACTTCCTCTTAATTCATGGAAAGTCATCTTTCAAGCGCTGCTAACAACAATGAACGTGTTGTGCTGGTTGATTCCTTTGAAAAGCAAAAAGATCTCGCAGAATAAGTTTGCCTTATCCATGGCCAACGCTTTCTCGGGTGGTGTCTTTCTGTCGTTGGCGTTTGGACATTTAATCCCAGAATGCGTTCACGGATTTGCGAATCTTCCGGAAGAGACACCGTATTTGCTCGTATTAGCCGGGTATCTGTTGATATTCTTTGTTGAAAAGGTAGCCTTTGACGCGCACGAGATTTTACACGAAATGCAAGGGGAAGGTCATCATCATCACCACTCACACAATCATCAAGTCGTCAACACGAAGGAGAGTAAGCAAGAGGTGACTCCGGCAGGCAGTGGCAGGGGCGCTGTGATCTTGCTAGGTGCACTTGCCGTGCACAGTGTATTGGAGATGATGGCCTTGGGTCTGGCCAACAATTTTGGCGACTGCGCGTTGTTAACATTGAGTATTTCACTGCATCAACCGGCCGAATCGATTGCTCTGTTGGTGGCCTTTTTAAAATCGGGCATGCCCGAGGATCAAGTTCTGAAATACTTGTCCATTTTTAGTTGCATGGGACCGATCGGAGTAGCGTTGGGAATGGCGGTGAGCGAATATGCCGCACCAATTGTAGATTCGATCATGCTGGCCGTTGTGGCGGGTACCTTTGTCTATGTCGGTGCGACCGAAGTCATACCGGAAGAATGGGAAGACGGACATCACAAATGGGCTAAATTCGCTGCGCTCATGGGAGGAATTGGTAGTATTCTGGTAATTACACAATATACAGCTTCCCTAGGAGGGCACTCCCATTAACTATGAAATAAATAAGCAATAAAAGCAAGATAGCAATGTAAAGCTGAATCACTGATAGAAACGTTGTTTTCAAGTATGCGCGATTGGTTGTTTCTCGCAATAATTAGCGGCACGTTAACAGCGTTGTCTCCCTTTACTGAGGGCACACGCAAAACCCTACGTAAGGCGCGTTGTCTAGCTACCGGGTATACTGCTACGAAACATTCTCTCGTCGTACAAGCGTTTTACAACATACTCCGCATTAAATTCATCACCATTAGCTTATCCTAACATCATTCGCCAAAGCTATCGAATTTAAATGTTGAAAGTAGCGATAATAGTTTTTGTCTACCATTTCTACTATAAAAGCAAGCAGTAGGCGGTTTCATGCGACTTTTCCCCGCGACTGCCCCGCGACTGCATTTCAGTCATGAATTAAGTTCTTGCGAAACTTGACTGCTGATTACCTTCCGTTCATTTGGCGAGCTTGATGGTAAGTCACACATCTGATTTCGTCATTAAAGTGTCGATGTCGATGTCTGAAGTAATTATTATTCCGGACTATGTGAAAACGGGTGTGACTATGTGACAATACTACATCGATACTTTACTACGCCGCAAGCGGGGTACTTGTACCGGTACGGTACGGTACCGTACCGGTACCTTTTGATGACACTCCTCACGGACGTCGGACAGAGACAACGTACAGCCATTTGCATTTTTATGATGCAACAAAAGGATCACTATATTCAAGATCATTGATTGAACTGTACAAAAATGCAAACAACACACCATCAAACATTGACAGAATTGCCTCAGAAGATACAGCAAACAATGAAAGACGCTACGATGTGCAACTTCATCCGCGCTATGAGGAATTGTTCGGTTGTAGAAGGCGGGCCGTCTTACGAAGGAAAAGATCTGCGGCTTCAAACAGTGCCTTGGTGCGCTGCGTGTCATAGTCGACCCACCAAGGGCTTACTGTGCTGTGCAAGTTGTCGCACAGCCTGGTACTGCAATAGCACTTGTCAGAAAGCTCACTATAAATCGCACAAGGAGATTTGTGTGACTGTTGCGCGAAATCTAAATATACTCGATGAACAAGCCGAGCTTCTTCGTAATGCAGAGGAAGCTTATTTTGAAACGCAAATTGGAGCCTTTGGTCGGTATCATCCGACGCTGATATACATGGGAGCCCTAAAGGATGTAGTGAAATCGTTGGTTCGGGCCGCCCAAGCGAGCGAAATGCAATGCGTTTGGGAAAGAGCTTTCGATTACACCTTGGAACTGCAGCGATTGGATGTTCTCGCACCGTTGGATTCACAAGCTTTGACTGCTTTCATCCTTTTAAATCTACATCGAGATGATGATGCTTTTGATTTCATTCGGTCCTGGATGCAAACGGATCTTACCGGCCATGAAACTGCCAGAGAGCTAGCAATGCGACACGATGGGATCCAAAAAGGCGAGTGGTTCTTTCCGCGCGAGAAAACTCGCGCTATTTGAACATGTTCGAAGTATGCCCAAATGTGGATTATCGATCTGTCCCTGTAGCATTTTTGGTGGTACTCCTCGTGATCAAATGTCGACTTGTTGCGGCTTATGATGCGACGTGCAAGTCTATCGATTTAGCTCTGGCGACAACAGACGGGCAACGTATACAGGAAGTCAAAGAACTAGTGACGGACATGTTGATTAATAAAAAGCTGATGAACATAGTGAGTCAACGAAAGCAAGTTGTGTGGCTTGTAAATGCGATTCATGGAAACAACGCTATCATGCTCCCTGCTATTCTCAATCCGGAACCGCTGCTTGAAAAGTACTCGCTGAGAAGGTACTCAAGACCAAGCTGCTGAAGCGTTTTTCACACTCTTTTATGGAGTTCCGTGCTTAATTCGTATTCCTGGAGTTGAAGCAATGCTCGAGCAACGTTTCGGGAAGAAACCGTTCTATACTTTGTGATATTGACAAACAGCTCCTAAGTCCTAATTCAGATTACTCTATTGAGTCACCAGTGCATTGGGTGCTAATTTTGTTGGCGATGCGGTTGTTCAATTACTTCCTGCGCTGGCCGATGGTGGCTACAAACAATGCAAAGGCAAAATGAACATATAATGAATAATGATTGAAAAAGTACGACTACGCAATTATGTCTTGATGAGGCTGGTAACATAAAGAACGCTTGCTGTTTCGTCCGTGTAGATCATTATTTTAACGGAGTGAAGAAAAATCATAACCTTTGTGTTCTAAATCTAGGGATCGCATGTTATACGACTCAAAAGATTGCCTGCGCTCCTGCGGGCTCTCCGTTTGTAATTCGACCGTGCTTTAGGTCACGCGATATGAAAGGACGAAAAACAATAAATTCAAGCGCATACTGAATCGTAACGCTTATTGCAATAAACCCGTCGCTCGCATTGACTTTTGATTGTTTCATAGCTTTATCGTTCACTATGGCTTCTTCAAACGCGGGAATACTAGAGAAGCAACTGCAGCAGGCCCGGCAAGCGGGTACGGCGGCCCCTGCCGTCGATCGTAAAACGGGGCAGATGATCAATCCACACAACCCCGAATTTTTAACCAAAAAGCCGTGGTATTTGTCAGCTGAGGCCCAAGAGTCTTCTGCACCGACATTAGAGCATCAACAGCAACTGGTAGAAAAGTCGGAACTGACTCTTACTCAGGCGGAGGAGTTGTTAGAACAACAACGACAGAAAGAACGATCGTCGAGAGATTTTCGCAAAGGAGAATGGGTGGAAGCGTTGAAAAGAATAAGTTGCCTTATCGTATTTGTAAAATTGTTCATGTCAACAAAAAACGGGGTGAATATGATTTGGAGTACGAAGACGGCAGCATTGAGAAGAGCGTCAAACAAAAGAAAGGATCGGAACGCCCTCGCATTCGACACACGAAAGCTGGCAATCGTTCCCTCGATACTAGTGCCATGGAAACGTTCGATTCGAAGCGAGATCAATATCATGGCTACGATGCCCAGCGTCATAATGAGGTTGTAACAGCGAAGTTCGAGAAACGCGAAGAGTTACGAAGGCAGCTAAGGGAAAAGGCTGAAGAAGATACGAAGGAAATGAAAAAGACAGATTCTGATTTCGATGACTCGGATATAGAAAGCGATAATGAAGATGACGACGATGACGATGAATTCGCTCAGCGTGATGAAGACGCTAAAGTATTGACGACGAGATTGGCCCGTCAGGGAGGTGTCGGTGGCGCTCAAATGAAAGTCACTGCTCGAAATCTTCGTATACGCGAGGATACAGCTAAATATCTGCGTAACCTAGACTTGAACTCTGCATATTATGATCCAAAAAGTCGATCAATGCGTGATAACCCAAATCCCGAAATTCCAGCACAAGCCAGTGAATATGCTGGTGATAACTTTGCCAGAGTATCAGGCGATGCCGTGGGCTTGGCGGAAACGCAATTGTTTGCCTGGGATGCAGCCGAAAAGGGGGTATCGGAGCTTCATCCGCAAGCAAATCCTTCCCAAGCAGAGCTTCTGAAGAAGCAGTTCAAATCGAAAGCGGCGAATCTGAAACTCGAACAGAAGAAAGCGGTACTGGATAGATACGGAGGCTCGGAGTACTTGGATGGGACAGACGGTTTGGGAGCCGTGAAACAGGATAAAAAACCTGCAGCCGAAGGCCGGAAGCTTCGTTTTGGTGTCACTACAAAACCTGTTGAGTATGGACCAGACGGGAGACCTGTGGGGGAAAAGAAAGTAAGGAGGGTCGCTATTCCTTGCAAGTACGAAGAGGATATTTTTATCAATGGACACACTACGGTATGGGGAAGTTACTTTCACAAAGGAGCGTTTCAATGGGGATATAAGGACGATCACTCTCTCATGAAAAACTCGTATTGCACTGGAGAAAATGGCCGCATTGCGAATGATGAAGCGAATGAACAACGATACGGCACGGGTGTTGCCGGAACGGCTGAACTGGCGCAAGCTCGTGGTATGCTGAAATCGATGCCCCGCAATGAGCGTACTTCGAGCATCCAACAGAAGTCGAAACTGTACGGGGAAGCAGACGTACATGCTACTTTAGACGAGAAGAAATTAAAAGAGGCGCTTCAGCGTGCTCAAACAGACGAGATCAAGGATGAGAGAAAGCGCAAATACAATTCGATGAACGCGGAGGTTGACATTTCGGAAGAAGACATGGAAGCCTATAGACTGACAAAAGAACAGAAAAACGACCCGATGGCGAATATAGGCACTGATGAGCTGCTTGATTATAGATGAACGACAGCCGTTTACGAAACATTATAAATTGTCCGAGTTGTCATTGCATCTCTAGGCGTAACTCCTGCATTTGCTTCTTTTCTATTTCTACACTCGACTGCAGCTTGACGGCAACCGTGATTTCTATAACTTTCAGTTCGTCACTAACAGCCATCAGTCGATTGACCTTCACTTCCACAACGTCACCAGGCTGCAGATCTTCCAGTGCTTCAAACAAGTCCGCTTCTCGATTGATTTTGGTGTTGCCCACTTGAATAATAATGTCACCTATTTCAATGAGTCCATTTTCTGTTCGCCGTGTTCCCTTAAGACCCGCCGCAGCCGCTGGACTACCAGGTGGGACATCCAGGATCAGGACTCCATTTGTGATGCCCAAGGATCGCGCTTGTCTTGATTCCAAATATGAAATGCCGATAATGGGGCGCACGACGCGACCATCCCGAATTAATGTTTCGACAACAAATTTAATGGTATCGCTCGGTATCGCAAAGCCAATTCCTGAAGATGCCCCGGAAGGTGAGTAGATTGCCGTATTCATGCCGATTAATTTGCCCGATGAATCCAACAATGGCCCTCCGGAATTTCCTGGATTGATAGCGGCGTCGGTTTGAATGACATTACTGATGGGACGCCCAATAGGAGATCGTACTTCTCTTCCTAAACCACTGACGATGCCTGTGGTGAGAGTATGATCTAAACCAAAGGGATTGCCGATAGCCAAGGCAGTTTGTCCGACTTTGAGTCCCTTGGAAGTGCCCACAGCAATCGGTTGTAAAAGTTCCGGCGGAGCATCGACTTTGAGAACAGCAATATCTTTGCTAGGATCGACACCCACAACTTTCGCTTTAAAGACAGATCTCGCTATATTTCCGTTGCCGAAGGAACTAGAGCCTCGCATAGAAGTGTACGGTATCGGAACATCATTCTTACAGGACTGTTGACAGGCGGCATCCGTTAATATGGCAATCTGGGCGGTCAAGGCATTCCGCACGACATGATAATTTGTAACAATGTGTCCTTCCTTATCCCACACAAAGCCACTCCCACTTCCCAATGGAACTTCCATAATGTTGGGCGAAAATTGATCTCTTCGTTCCGTAAATGTGTCCAAGAAGACGACGGACGGCGCCGTCTTTTCGAAAATGGCAATTCGTTTCGATTCGCTTTCCGACAAGGCACGCGCAGATTGTGGAACGCTTAAGAGAGACGATACAGCAGGTAGAGAGTATAAGAAGTGTCGACGAGTATTGGAGGATGCGTCGCAGCCTTCCTGATCGCCGTTACATGCCGAACTTAGTCGGCAAAACGAATGAGGCCGTCGTGAAGTAGAAATTTCGGTCCATGCTAGTGTTTTGTGCGACAGGAGAAGGATTGCGGCCAATGTAGCAATGAAAATCATGCTTTGCAAACGAGTTTTGATGCGCTTTGAATGATAAAGGTGTGATAATCCAAAATATAACGACTTGTAAAGACCTCAAAAAGATCTTGTGTTATGGTTATTTTATTTAATGTTGTTGTTCTGAAAAAGTCGAATCATCGCGCCCTGCCATCACGAACCACGTCACTTCACACCTGGAACCCGGAGGAGGAATTAGTAAGCTTCTCTCACAACAGCTACTTTTCATAGCCCAGATCTAAAGCATCCTACAAAGGCGCTGCCATTCTCTTCAAACGCGCAATCATGAAGAGTGACACAAACCGGATGAGGTTGATATGCCAGAATAATGGATTGTTGATTGCTCAGCTTCAGGTTGCAAAATCTTACATCTGTCTCAAGTCTCAACATCGACACGCCGACACAGACACGCACACTGGATACACATCGAAAGATTTGCGAATGAAATAACAAGACTGAAACACTGCACGAAACGCGTCAAACGAAAAACCAAACGTCCATTGTCTCAACCATCGTCGAGGCAAACAAAGTGCCTCCCATGGATTTGGCATCCATGATTTCCCCTTTGTTCAAAAGCGAATTTCAAACGCGAATTGCGCTGGTGAGATACAAGCAGGCCAGGCTCGCAGCTGCGCTCATGAAAAATATTCAGACGCGTATACCGAGACATTCATTTGTGGGTCGTGGGATCCCAACACATGGAGAAAACCGTTGCTCCAGACAGAAATACTTAGATAGCTCCCTCTAAATGATTTTTAAACTGAGTTTGTGAACACAAATTGATTTTGATTTTACGATAGGAGTAGCATCGCTGAATTTTTGTTTCCCTCTTTTTTCGCTGCGTTCTTCTTCTTCTCACATCTCCTCTCAAGGGCGACTGAGAGAGGTTTGATGTCCTCCCCGTATTCAGTTGTTGCCAAAGCTGTGGCCTGCGATCATAGCTTGGGACCGTATGGTTGAATACTCAGTGGGAGCGCATGAAGGGTTGTGGTGCGTATGTCCCGAGGAAGGAGGAGTCGTCTCGCAAAATGGGAACCTCGTATCGTCTCGACGATTCGCTTGCCTGCTTGCGAGGCTTCCTGCCTTACCGGAAAACACGCAGTTGGAGCATTGTGCTGGGAAAAGTTCTTCACCTGAGTTGTGGGATCCATGAGGCGTGCCGAAGAACTGCGTGCGCCGATGATTGGTGAAGCAATGGTAACGGTTGAGCGGGGTTTGGGGTTCACCCGCTGAGCAGCTTATGAAAGCCACATTCGCCTTTCCGCTCCCAACCGGATACATGGGCGTTTGTGATCGCTTGTTGACATCTGCTTAACGTCTTTGGAGCTCTTGCGGTGCTTATGAGTTATCCTAGAAATAGGTTAGCGGTTACGGGCACTAGCAAGGGTCCCCCATATGTCCCAGCACAATGAAAAATGTATACCACAACACCTTCATGCTAACACTTGTTCATTTGAAAACCAAATAGTTTTAAATAATATATAAAATACAACTGATGGATGCGCGCGATGGGTAATGGTGACAGAGGAGCTCCTCCATCTAACACTGTCCAATTTTGTGTGCTCGAACAGTTTCAAGGTCGTGAGGATTGTCATTTTCTCTAGATTCTCTGCGTCATTTAATCAGCTTGCTTGGCGCCAAATAGAGCGTTCGAACGTTATGAAGTCCGCCGTGTTTCGATCGTCATCATTGCAGATTACGGAGTGATTTTTTCGTTATGAGCCGAAAGCGACAGACGTGTCCGCAATACACATAGTTGCCGAGATCTTACCTCTTACCGACTTTTTGTGTATGTAGCCAGATCCAGGGACGCGGCAATCGCAATGTACCGTAGGCCAAGACACGTATTCTCCTCCGTTGCTGAATCCTACCTAGTGTTCGTCTACGACTGCACCCTGGAATACACTCATTCAAGACATCGACATGATGTGATAACAAAAGAGCGGAGCGGCGAAAATCGTTCGAGGCTTGTTTCACTAGGGCAGTACCCAGGAAGCGACACTCGCTCCAAAGGCGGTTGTGCCGCCAAATCCGACGATCCGTGAAAGAAGCGATGCATCGCATAGAGCTTATCCACCAAGGAACCATCCGTATATATGTCATCATTTTCATTTATCACAATAATGTTTGAATTGCGAGATAACAACTTGCGAAGATGAATATAATTCGGTTACGACAAGCAGTCCTCGATGATCTTTTAAACCATTGAAAAGGGTTTGTACGAGCATATCCCATTCCAGATCGTCTTCACCGGTATACAAATCAGGTACCATCAAGTTGCGACTCGCCATCACTGCGCTGATCAGTGTGTACCGAACAAACCTAGGTATACCAGCCTCGTTGTCATCAAATTTGAAACGGAGTTTGAGTTGCTCGAAATGACCCACATTTTGCAAGCGCTTGAACACATCGATAATTCTCGTTTGCATATATCGTGTCGTTATATTCGTCGGACATGTTCGCATGCAGGAAAAGACAAAGATCCATGAAAACAATAACGACGAGAATAAGGAAAAGGCGAAAAACGCACCCAAGCGGAGTACCGGATCCAGGTCGAAAGAGGTTCATGGTCGCATGGCAGCTAGGGATTACTCGGTAGATAAAAATTTAGCTCAACAAACATACATTACTTATTAATAATCATACAAAATAATTCACACATTGCAAACCAACATCATCTTCCTGTGCGTCTTCTTCATCTAATTGGTGGATACCACCAGTGCCTTGATCGAAGCAGCCAGTTCTTCCGCTTGCGGTAACGTCATTTGACGCAGCGCAAACACTTCTTTTTTTGGGTCGACAATCGTCGGGTCATCAGTTCGGGTAATGCGAACATGATGTGGCACTTCGTAAAGCAGCTGCGCCAGTTGCCGTTCCTCCGGCACTGTTCCCCGCTCGTATTGAGACATAAGCAATAAATCTCCTTCAGTGTGCATGGCGGCACAGTATGATTTGCCAAGATTGATACAACACGTTGCAGCCAATCGAGCAAAGCTTTTCTCTTGAAGCGATATTTCTGGATGCGCCCACGGCGTTTCATGAGCTGCAGGATCATATTTAACTTTTTCGGTGTATCGTCCACTAAACAATAAAGCTATGTGTGTTAAAAAAACAACCCAAAACTCAAACTCACAATCTGTCTTTGGACTTACATGAACCACATCAACGAATCCAAGATACCTTCGTCCACCAACACACGGGCCCTCTGTTTATCCTTAGCCAATATCATTACTTCCTCCATGGCTTCAACACGGTCATCATGCATGGCTTCCGCGCTCGCTAGCACATCCAACCATGCTCTTGGCTGGAGTACAGGATTCAAAGCGTGAATCTGCGAGGCCGTCATTATTCGTCCTGGTGCAGCAATTGTCGAGTTAGCATATCATACCATGAAAACATAATAAATGAAAATACCTTCTGACCAACTCACCTTCCCGCAAGCATGCTACTCTGCCATTCTTGTTTTTACTAAGTCGCGCGGCGGGGGCAACCGGTGATGTTTGATCGGTTGTTTTGGACCTTGAGGCTACTATACTTTCATCATTTTCACTCATCATAATTTCCGATTCCGATGTCGGCAACAGCTCTTTGGTTTCCACATCCATAGTGGCGCAACAACTTTGAATATCCGCTGGAACGTGTTCCGCGATGCCTGAATCTTTGTACGTATTCATACACGATTGTGAGATAGCATCACCCGCGCTCATGACAGATTCTTGCGCACTTTTCATCATGTTATTCCTCTGCTCTTCGGGAATTTGCATCGCACCAGCACCTATACCTACTGCAGCAGCTCCTATAAGCAGTCCTACGGGTCCCAGCACCACACACCCTACGATAGCGGCCGCCGAAACAATTCCCACCGTCTTGGCAATCGGGGTTTCTAAAGTCTTTCGATAGCTGTCCACACTGTCTTTCTGCATAAACTTGGTGCTCCTCATTTCCGCCTTTGCAGCATCGACAGCTTCTTTTCGTGCCTTGATTTCCATTTCTTCGCGAGCGAGCCGTTGATGGTACGACAGACTCTCTTGACTGTTGGAATCATCCACGTCCTCTTCGTCATAGATCTCGGATCGTGTACTCCGACTGCTACTTTGTTGCTGATGAAAGAATGCTGCAACATCCGGTGTAATAGCAGAAGCTGATAACTCTGAGCGAGTAGGATTGCGTAGTAACAACATCTGTGGATCTTCATAGGATCCTCCTTTGACTTCGGTATCTGAAGAGGAACTCGTAGAAGGCGTCAAACGAGTGATGCGGTAATTGACCGGACTCGGTTTTCGAAAGACTGCGTTTAGTTGTTGTTGCTGATTCTCTTTCAAAGCAGGCGAAGCGCCTTTCCGCAAATGCTCCGACCCATTCCTTCCCATTGGTTGCCGAGCACGATTGTGCCCTGCCAAAGCGGAATCATTTTCGTCCCGAGTGAGAACAGGCTCTGGGTCTTTCGGGTGCCGATTCGTTCGTTTGCGTCGTGTTCGGTCTTGTGTAAGCTTTTGTCGTCGCGTCATCCGAGTGGACGCAGTGTTATGTGAAGCGAAGGCGTCCGTCATAAAGAACGACCGCTCATGATCACTATCGTTCCCGTCGTTTGAAAACGGGTCCCTTCTATCTATAATTTGATTCGATTGTGAATTGAAATTGTGTGTTTGAATATTCTGGGCTTGACTGGGTTGTTGCGAATTCGGATCCAGCACATCGTGTGCAGACATGTACTTCGCTTGCTCTGCTCTGCTTTGAATAAGTTGCGTTGTCGGTGATAAAGTATCTGATTTAGAAGGAAGTTTCACTGCGTGCCTTGTCTTGAATGGTTGTTGTGACCTCGAGGCATCATTTCGTACAGCGTTTTCATTTTGCAGTCGCCGAATTCGATTTTGCGCGGCCTGTGTTGTTGTTGTTCTTTGCGAAGTGACGGAACTCGTCTCTGTGTACGATGCAGCGGTTAATTTCTTTTCCGACTCTCGTATGGAGTAATTTTATGTTGCGCGACAAAGTCGGTTGCCGCCTGGTTTGTCATTGTTGTCTAGAAAACCGGGCAGAAATTTTAGCGATCGAGGACTATCTACAAAAAAGCGAGTTGTTGCGTGAAAATTGAGTTCAATTTAACTTAAGCTGGAATGACTTTCCTCAGTTGTTGGAATCTTGTGCCATTTATAAGGAGTGCAAATAGGAAAGTATGCACTGTTCGGTTCAATGTTGCTGCTTTAATGGTTTGCTGTTTATTTTTTTTTTGTTCGTCAAAGTGCGCGATGATTTGAGTAGCCGTTCGTGTGAGCGCGTCGGGTCGTCTTCGTTAATTATTCCAGATAAAGCGGTTAAAACACGTTAAAGCATACCCTCTCAGTTTTGTCCGTCGTCCGTTCGGCATTCGAATGTGGAATGTGAAGCGACAAGCGAACACAGCATAGACGCTTGCTAGATTTATTACCGACCACCAAAACGTAATGGAAAACAAAAACAGATTTTCTTTGAGACAAGCTCTTTATCCTTTATTCATTGTCTTGTTCTTGAATAACAAGGTAACAATTCACATCAGCATATTGAAAAAATTTCTCAGCAATTTACGTGCACGCCAGCTATTGTCAAGTGAAAAACATGCCCGCTTCTAGTGACGCTGCATCACGCCGACGCCTCACGCGTTTACGTCGTGAATACTTATACCGCAAATCGTTGCAAGGACCAGAGAAAGCGGCGTACGAACAGAAACGACTCGTTCGTCAAGCACTGGCATCGGGAAAGCCATTGCCGACGGAGTTGCGTGCTTCGTATGATCACTTGCAGAAAGAAATTTCCTCGGAAGACAATCGCACGGAACAAGTTCGCACGCTGGTCGACGATGAGTACGGGGATGCCGGTTTGTTGGAACCGCGTGTCTGTGTTACAACGAGTCGTGATCCTTCGTCTCGTTTGAAACAATTTGCGAAGGAAATGAAACTCTTGGTACCCAACTCTACGCGCATCAACCGCGGTAACCATCGTGTCGACGAGCTGATGGAGCAGTGTCGGCAATCTGAATTTACCGATATAATGATAGTTCAAGAGACACGTGGTGAACCAGATGGACTCGTGGTGTGTCATTTGCCTATGGGTCCGACGGCGTTCTTCAGTTTGAGTGGAGCAGTGTTGCGTCACGATTTGGATCCCCCCGCAGCGCCCATGTCTGAAGCCTATCCTCACATTATCTT
Source organism: Fistulifera solaris (assembly GCA_030295235.1). Taxonomy (NCBI): domain Eukaryota; phylum Bacillariophyta; class Bacillariophyceae; order Naviculales; family Stauroneidaceae; genus Fistulifera; species Fistulifera solaris. The sequence continues at coordinate 620,801 of AP026149.1, forward strand.
GAACAACTTTCAAAGTGAAATCGGAAAGCGTGTCGGAAATATTCTGAAATGCTTGTTTCCTGTTCCTCGCTCGGACACGAAGCGCCTAGTCACGTTTTCCAACGACAATGATTTCATTTCCTTTCGACATCACATGTACAGCAAACCGGCGCATGATAAAGTTGAATTACATGAAGTGGGACCTCGTTTTGAAATGAGACTGTATCAAATTCGTTTGGGAACGCTGGAACAGAAAGAAGCGGAGAATGAGTACGTGCTGCGGCCTTATCAGAACACGGCGACGAAGCGGCAAGTGCTGTAACAATGAAGCATCATTGTATGAAGCTCTGCTACGAGTAGAAATAAGTTCGAGATTTTATAATAGCATTTTGGTTTATTTAGTAACCAGTCTAGATGAAACCGGTGGCAATTTAGGTATTTGTTGCATGTGTTGCATTTAATGCCAAGATCGTGGACTGGGAACAACCGAAGGAACGCGTGACTAATAACTGACAGAAGAGATCGCGACTAGTCGCGGATCGACATCCTGCCAAAAAGTCCGCCGCGCTTATTTTTCAGTTCTTATCTTTCGCATTGCCCGTCGAGTATACCTGGTATATCAACAAGCAATAAACCATCAGCAACAAAGCCTATCCTTCCTTGAAAATGTCAAAGAACAGCAGTAGTAGTGGTCCTTTACTGGAACTAATTCTACCAGCCTTTCGCAAGTAGCAAGTACCCCGCTTTTTTTTAAAGGGAAAAAGTCGGAAACGTACTTGTACGAATTCCTACGTGATCCGATCGATCTAGAAGAATTGAATGCCTTCGGAAAAATCAAGTATTTTTGTTGAACAAATTGTGTTGGAATGAAGATCTCGGCGTTGCATTCCGTGTCTTATTAGTTTCATCGTTGTACTAACTGTGATGGTGTAGCTAGTTCTATCTCCGACTCGATGCTATTTCAGTCACGATGCGCCACAACAGCATAATAGAATATCAGGAAAGATGGCATTTTGACAACAACAACAAAAAAAAACATCGTCCGCGGATCTTTTCGTTTCAGTCCATTTCATTGCTGTTGTTTTTATCATTATCGCGAAATTAGTTTGTCTTGAAGTCTTGTATCAGAATGTCGGAATTAACGGACGGAGAGATGCAAGTCGAAGAAAAACAGACATTGTTAGATCAGGAAGAAGAACCTACATCACGAAAGCGCAAACTCGGGGGGATTCAATCAGACTCGAACGAAGAAGGAGAAGACAACAAACCTGTGGATGAGTCCCTAACGAAGAACAATGAAGAAAATACCGAAGAACCTTTACTAAAGCCGGAAGAAAGTACGAATAGAAATGACGGAGAAAGCAACAACGAGGAAACAGTTGAACAATCCTCCATTCCGTCCTCACCGAGAAAACAAGGAAGCTACGACTACGACAAACTAAAATGGGTCGTTGTTCGCAACGACGGAAAACCAGACTCGATGATTAAATTGATCGGCTTGAAATCTTTGTTCGCCAAGCAGTTACCCAAGATGCCGCGATCCTACATTGCTCGATTGGTGTTAGATCGCCGCCATACATCTATTGCTATCTTACAAGACAAACCGGAACTCAAAAACACGGACGATGAAATTGTAGGTGGTATTTGTTACCGGGCATTTCCCGAAATGAGGTTTGCAGAAATTGCCTTTTGTGCGGTGAATGCGAATCATCAAGTCAAAGGATACGGCAGCAAGTTGATGAATCTGTTCAAGAATCATGCGGTCCAAGAAGGCATTGAATACTTTATTACCTACGCCGACAATTATGCTATCGGATATTTCAAAAACAAGGTTTCTCAAAGACGATTTCGATGCCCAAGGGACGATATTCGGGATTGATCAAAGAGTACGATGGCGGTACACCGATGGAATGTTATGTTCATCCTTCGATCGATTATACACGCATTCCGGAACTGGTGCAAGCACAGAAAGACTTTATCATGAGCCGTATTAGTCTGACAGCCCAATCTCACATTGTGTACGATCCTCTGCCGCACAATTTTGCTTCCGCCTTTTTCGACGGAGCGTCTCATCGTCCTCGCGCGGCAATCATAATGCCGCACGAGCGCTGCAGGTTCCGGGCATGATAGCCGCCGGCTGGACGCTGAACGACTTGCGTCAACGGGCCGAAACGCAACGGGAAATTAAGAGTTTGAAGAGTGACTTGTTGCAGATGGTGCACCGTATTAAAGAACAGCAATTTGCCTGGCCATTCTTGGAACCCGTCGACACCAAGGACGTGCCGGATTATTTGGATGTAATTACCAAACCAATTGACTTGGCTACTATTGAAAAACGGATCCGCAGCGACAATCACTATCGTACGAAGGAAATGTTCTTTGCCGATATTCAATTGGTAGGTCTTACAGCAAACTTCTTCAGTGTATTGTCTGTCATCGTTCTCAACCCTCTGTTTTTTTTTTGTTCTAGATGGCTGACAATTGCAAAACATACAACGATGACGGAAGCATGTATGTCCAGTGTGCTAAAAAGTTGGAAAAGTTCTTGAACGATAAACTGAAGTAATAAGTGTCCGCTTGTTAAAATCTTTTCATCGCTTACAACGATAAAATTGCCATTGTATACAAAGTTGCGATTACCACGTCGAAATAAGAGCATCACAAAAACGGTGCTTCAAAATCATCGGCTTGTGTGTAATGTACAAAACAGTTCTAAATGTTACTCTAAATCGATGACGCAAAAAAGTGGTGTTGAAGGAACTCGAACACTCCCAGCTTTTCGGCGCCTTGTTCGATGATTAATGTTGCGGCCGCTTTCCACATGCTGCCGAGCGGTATTTTTCCAAAGGGGACCATAGGTTTAGTGACTAGGGGCTTGTCGGATCGATATCGTTCGTTCCAAGCGGCGATGGGTGTCAAGATTAGAAACAAAGTACTTGCCCCGAAAATACCGGCGTATTCCAGCGCTGCAAAGGCATTGTTACTGCCTTCCGACCACTGCTGAAAAGCCAAAGGAGGAAGTAGAGCCAAAGCAACCATGGCACTTCGTTTCCATGCGTCAACGGTCGATGTTGATTTCGATAATGTTGAAACCCCTTCTTCTTGATTTGTGCTCAAGAAAGCATTCTCCCATGCAGAAGTTAAACTGGAGGTCAAACTCAACAGGGAGGTAAATAGCGCTAATGAAGTGAAACATGTTGCGGCTGGTGTGTCCAAATTGGCCCCTCCCAACGAGAATGCATTCCAAGTCAGCATGGTGATGAACGGCAAAGTTGTGCACCCACCACGGCTTGCGTGATTTTCGTCCGATCCCCTTCCAGTTGCGATACCACCGTTGGTACAACGCTTTGATATACCAAGCTCATGAACAAAATCGGTAAGCAATTGAGGACTAACTCGGGATGTTGATCCGCCAGTAGAGTATTGAAGGAAATCCCTCCCGAAGTGAACGTGGCAACCCCCAAAGCCAACAAAGCACTTATCAATAAGACAGCATTCATCTTTTGCAACAGATTCGAACTGAGTCCCACCACAGCCGAGCCCAGTATTCCGGCTAAAAGAACAGGATCGATGACTTGTTGTTGTTGTTGTGAAAAATAATACGCCACGAGCGCGTACTCGACCACCCAAAAACTCCCCGCGGCCACCCCATTCCACGGTTTTCCTAAATTCACCAAATTTAGTAATGAATGTTGTACTTTTCCCGTTTCAGCCATGCGATTCAAATGCAGTTCCGCCAACAACAGCCCCGATAAAGTCATATAAATCCACGCGGGGGTCAACGCGACCGCCGAAGGCACAAATCCGATCGAACTAGTCGCCACCGGAAAGGCCGTAATCCCTGCTCCCAATGCGGTTCCGGCAATCAATGCTCCCGCTGTCCATACATTGCCTTCCTTTCTCGTCACCGAAACTTCGCCTTGTTGACGTTGATACTGCAATGAACTGTAGAGACGCGAGACTTGTTGCGATTCGTATTCGGGAAATAGAACACGACTGTCATCGATGGTTCCCATTTTTTCTTCTAACTGGTGCAAGACACTATGCCACCGCGATGACTCAACGAGAGATGATGATGATGATGATGATGATGATAATGATTCGGGTGGTGATTCGCTCGTGCACGTGTCTTCGAGTAACGAAGCAGTGTGAGGAGGAACAGGAGGAGATTGTCGTGAACGAGATTGTGTCACGAAACCATTCGTTTTAAATAATTGAGCAGTGAATAAGAAACAAGATAGTAGCAGTTGTTGATATCTCATGGCGTTTATTGTCATGTAGGTATGTTGGTGTTTTGTCTTTGATAGCAAAGGGAGGAGGAAAACGGTTCATCGTCTGTGAGATGATGTGGTCGTTGTTGTTGTTGTTGGGATTGACGCACGTTGAAGATGTACCTCTGCGTCACTGATTGCAAGACAGTCCCAAGCCACGTCACCATGCTACTCTATGCTGTAGACTCTGATAAGTTTTGGAGGGAATCTGGGATTCTATGGAATGACCTGTACTCTCAACCATCGACGTCAAACAAGCGGACATCTGGTTTTCTTCCGCCAGCGAGGGTGGCTTTGCTAGCGATGGAGAGGATTGGCTTTACCTAGATTTTTTAGTGCAACACTTGTTATATTGATAAAATGATACTTTGTTAAACTCTACATGCTTATACCAATTGTTGCCGATTGTCGTCTGGTTGCGGTGTTTGGACGGATAAGTCAAAGACTCCCCCTCCACCACGACGTGGTCCAGGAGATGGATTCACTTCGCTTGCTCGGGAGCGCGATCGCGACCGTGTCGATCGTTCGGGTTGCACTTGGACTTGCCGTAAGGCAGAATTAGAACGACCTCGGCTGCCCTTCGAACCGGCGGATTTGCTTCTTTGCCTTCGGCTAGAGGATCGGGTCGATTTGGTTCTCGACCGTCGACTAGACACTTCCGGGAGCATGCTTTCGTCCAGTCCCCGACCATTGACTTTTCTACGTTTCTTTTTGCGCTTGCGAGTCAAGTCGCGGAAGAAAAATGACATGTAACTTTCGTTGCGACGTCTCTTCTTTCGGGCGCGGGCGAGGAATATGGATACGGAAAGAGTCACCGCCATGAACATGACAAGCATCACAGATACCTGACCCACAGCTCCAGAGCGTCCCAAGCCACAGCGGATGGCTTGGGTTTATATCGCTTTCGAACGCATTTGTCCAAAAAGAAATTGTGGGGATCATCGCAACCACCTTTCCATGTAGGTGCCGGAGAGTAGGTTGGAGGCATCGAACCTCCGTTGTACTCAACCCAAGCACCTCCCAAGTCGGGTTGGAAGACCTCATATACATCGAGTCGATTCAAAAGAGCGCCAAGCATCCTCCATTTTTGCAAAATTTGCTTGTGCCCACCGCAACCCCCGACGGATACATGGAACGCCAGTAATCGACATAGTTATTGCAGCGCGTCAGATACGCAGCGGCCGCTTCTTCATTAGCAAAACGAGGGGAATAAGCTAGAGTCATTTGAGGGCAGAAACCACCAGTACCTGATCCGTCAGGTCCGCACCCGTAGCTAGCACGATCTCCAGCAGAGTGCATGGCACAATTCGAATACACACCAATGCTGTTTTTCGGGGAAGCATAATTCCAGGTGATACCGAGTTGCTTACACAAGTTGTCGTACAGATAGGCTAGAGCAGATGTTGTGTCGGCTTCAAACTGCAGTTTGGCATGACCGTCATCGTCAATAAAGACAAACGCAGGTTTGATGTAAAGTGTACCGAAATCAATATTCTTCAGAACTTTGATCAAATCACCAAGTGCCATTCCGCCCTGTAGTAACACAAATTAGTATCCAGGCAGTCGTTAAGGTTCCTACAAAGCGAATGCACTCCTCACGTACCATATTTGGATTGGTGGTTCCAGTGTAGAAAATGGGAATATGCGCCGTATCCTTGTCCACAATGGAGCCAACGGCATTTCCCAATTCTTCTCCAATCAACCAACCGTGATTTGTACCAAAGGACGTGACGTAGGTTCCATTTCGATCTACCAAGTATTCAAAATCAAATTGATCTTGAAACGTCGAACTACTCTGCAGCTTGGAACCACTGGTTCGAGACAGTGGAATACCCAAGAACGTTTCACCTTCTTGTTTGCAGTTCGGTGGAAGTTCCCATCCGTCCGTCATGTCGTGCTTCGCCGACATTTGATTCCATGAATAAGGGTTCCATTCCCAATTTCCACCGTTATTGTCATGTGATCCGGCGTAATCGAAACTAATTGACGTCACCGAAGAGTAGTAAGAAGCAGAATAACCACTCGAGTAGAGCGTGGCATATTTTGACTCGGTACTCGTTAACTCACGATACGGTGCAAAAGCTTTGGTAATATTCGCTCGATCGAAAAAGAAGTACAAATTTCCGTATCCAACTTTTTGCTTGGTTCCACCACGCCCCGGAGGAAAAGCTGCATAACCACTGGAGCCGATGGGAACTCCGTTTGGGTACATGGCTTGCCACACGGCGACTTCCAAGTTAGCGGCATAGGCATACTGCGATTGGTGGTACGACGACCAGAATTTGATACCACGAGCCATGGACACGTGTGGATCGGTGTCATGATCATCCATACAAGGTCCTCCTCCGACGTTGTACATGGCAGTGAACAGATCATCCAAAAACGATTCGTACGCCGAATAGGAATTGTCATCTTCGTATGTTTCCACCACCGAAACGACTAGAGTAACATCGCCCGAAGGAACACCACCGCTATTCTTATCACCGGAATGGTGACCTCCTCCTCCTTTAAGCTTTTCGGGGTAAATGCTAAATGGTGCAAATGAGACAGTGCTCATGGCTTTGTAAACTTGCTCAATCGATGTACCACCGGCATCGGGATCCAAACTACCGACTCGAAGCAGCTCTGTATGTGATGAATCGATGTAACTGCAAGCGTGTTGGACGCGTGAGTCAAGTCAAATCGTAAAAATAAAAGAGAGAGAGCCGACCGACCAACCGAGAAGGACACGACACTTACGGCATTTTTCCAGAATAATCAAACTGTTTGTAACCTCCACCCACGAGCCACCCGTCTTCATCCATACTCATAATGTACTCGTAATCACGATCAATAATATTTTCCATAGGAAACTGATCGCAGAGTTGATACGAATACGGATTACCGTTGGCTGTATTGACGGAAAAGGAAATGCCGATAAAGGACAAGCCTTTTTGTTCGCAATCTCCGTCTCCACTATCGTGGGAAGGCGTTTCTCCCGACGAACAGTCGTGTCCGTAGACGTAGCAAAGTTTCGATGCGCTGTATTTTTGATAATTGTAGCAGCAGCCGGAAAGTTGACTACTCAGTTGGCGGTCGTCCTCGTGATGATGGTTGTTGTTCGAGAGGGGCATTTGCCAAGGAGCCAGCTTGGTGACGGGTTTTTGAGAGTTTTTGTTCCATTTTTTCTTCTGATAATCTTCTAAAACTTGCGCTTCGAGATCTCCTCGTGTCGATCGATACGCATGCCCTTCTAATGGCCTACCATTGTCGTGATAGTGTGATATTTTTCCATTCTCTTGTCGATGTTTCACCAATCGCGATCGATCGGGGATTTTGGCATTCACAATCGCTGCTATCCAAGTAGCCGCAGCGGCTAATTTCATTTTCGTCATGATCAATTGCCGTAGTGATATTGTTAATCTTATTGTTGTTGTTATTGTTGTTATTGTTGTTATTTTATGAAGGAATTAACGCTGGACGGCCATTGAATTTGAGGATGATGGTCGTTTCACTTCATTCGCAAGAACGCGAAGAGAGAGAGAGAGAGAGAGAGTGATGAGGAGAGCATTCGTTCGAGGTTCGAGCCAGCCGAAAGCCCGTTGTCCCTCAACTGCCAAACCGTTTTTACAATAAATTGCAAGCGGGGCACACCCGTCCTTTGAATACTTAGATGAAATGGATCCAAATAAGACAGAGTCAAACAGTAGTCAGAAGGATAGAGAGTACTACGTCATAATCGAAATACAGCGACATTTTTTTTATTTGTACATGCTTCCAGATACACACTTCCGTTCGAAAGGATTTCATATCAATTCGAGTTTTTTTTGTCACTCCTTTTTCTCCTTTGGCGACCTGCGGTGGGTGTCCTGTATGTCAAAATGAGAAGTCCTCTTTTACCGCAACTGGTTGAAGAAGGGTTACTCTTTCCGTTGACAGTTAAATCCGCGGCATGAAATCCTCGCCACATGCCACGTGCCACTGCACCCTATCCTGGAGTCCCGAACGACCGTGATCCATTTCTTTCGTCCGCAACCACAACGCAAAAAAAAAAAACAGCGTCGCAACCGCAGGACCCCTAGAGGAACTAGGAATGATCGTTTACAAAGTCACAAATCGATCCATCCTACGATAAATTTTACCAGGTACTCGTATTCGATAAGTACTACATTGGTAGTTGGTAGTTCAAACAATTAGAAAGTTGCTGGACAAATGCCCACACGAACCAAACCGGTTGATGAAGAAGACACAACGTCATCGAAAAGAGAAAGTCGCTTCATGAAGACGCCGCCGCCGCCGCCTCGAGTGATGTCGGTGAAGTTAACGCTCCTCCAAAAAAAGAAACGGAAAGAATCGAATAATAATTATAATAAGAAGAATGAAGAAGCAATAATACTTTCAAAAAGACGAGATTGACGCCATCCCGTAGTGCGGTCAAACGGAGCAAAGCAGCTCCCTCTCCGGCCGTGGAAAATGTTGTAACAACCGATGAGATTGTCACGAGCATTAAAGAGAAGAACATTTTTCGATCGCTCCGCGTCGAAAATCTCAAAATCCCTTCTCATCAAACACCGGGAAAGTATCCAGTGAAAGCCGTCGAACAATTTATAGAAACGGAAACAAAAATCACCCGACCACCGCAGATGCGACTTCATCTTGGTGAGACTGTCACGGAAGACCTGAAAATAGAAAAAGAGACCCGCGTACAACAAGAAGAAACGACGAAAGAAGAAATAACAATGAAAGAAAACAAACAGGATCCGATTTCGGAGAAGACAGAAGAAACAACGAAAGTAGCCGAGGCGGCGGAACCAATTTGGACGAATCGCAACTTTTTGGATGTGGGGGATGATGGCATTGCACTTGCTTGCCTTATACCACTGCGGGTCCGTTTCGAATTATGCTTTATCGTTTTACAAGTCTCTGTTCGGGACGAAAGTAAAAGTATCGGTGCGGGAGATTTCTCCTTTGGAAATGGAAGCTACCGAGCGGTTGAACACTCAGTTACAACTCCTTGATTTCAACATGGCTCGATTAAACAAAGGACGTGATGTACTGTTTGCAGATCTTCCTGGCCATCAACAATTAGTGGCTAGACTGTCCGAGCTGATGGACTTGGCCAATGCACCCTGGACGGATCGTTTCGAAGAGTCCATCCGATCTGTTGAAAAGCTCATCGCCGAAGATCAGACATTGTCAACTTCTACAATTGCTTCGATCAGAGACCTCCTAGGCGAAGAAGCGTCCGAATATTTGCTGGATTTGCGAAACATCAAGTTGTGGAACATTAGCACCAATGTAACAGAGTGTGGTCAACGGGAGTCTCTCACCGAAGGTCGTGTCCTGGATGCGCAACGACAGCTATTGCTCGACTTGCAAGAAGAGACGTCTAAATTAGTAAACGATGAACGGGTTAAGAATGCCGTTATCGAATGGATTCGTCAGGATACAGCCAAACGCTTTGAGGGGCCTATCGAAGTTCCAAGCACCTCGAACCAACCTCGAGGATCCAATTTGGATTCGATCCGCAAAGCCATCCAATCGCGAATGGACATAGTAGCGGCCGACCTTACGGGGAAAGTAGATTATGCAGCTATTTCTTCCGGTGGGGTTATCATAAAGACAGGGAAATACGCTACAACATCTTCCATTGTGGACACATTGCCGTACGGCAATCGCTTGTTGCACATGCTGCGGTTACGATTCTATGGTCACGGCCCAGAAGCGGCCATTATGCCAACATATCCATTCGATCCCTCCCAAGCTTTGGGAAACTGCTGGGCCTTTGTCGCAACACCGAGTGAATTAGGGAAATACGCGGTTTTCTCTGTCAGTCTAGCCAATCCGATCTATGCCACGCAAGTCGCCATCGAGCATCCACCCCGTGAGGTGAATGATCGCGCCAAAGCTGCCATTCGATCCTTCCGAGTGGTTGGTTTTGAGTCTGCCGATGCCACTGGGAAAGCGTGGGATATGGGACAGTTTGAATACCGGCTAGGAGATGATTATCTTCAAGTATTTGATTTGGAGGAAGAAATGGGAGATGCTGATATACCGGCGATCCAATCACTTAGCTTGCTGATTGATTCGAACTGGGGTTTGGGGTATTCTTGTCTGTACCGACTTCGAGTCCACGGTCACAATGTGGATAACGAGTCATAAGAAGTCATGGATAATGATAAAATGTAGAAGGACACGTGAACAGCAACTCTAGCTTTTAATTCTAATGATTTGGTGCCATTCATAGGTGAGCCCAACTATCTTTACCTCATACATCATATTATTATATTAAGGGACAATATGGCTGAGGAGAGAAAAGTTGACAAAAGTACAAGGATTAAAAGGCTTAGAAGAAAGAAGTCTCCCCTAACACCAACAAGTAATCCCTAAACGCATCGCATATCGCATCATCCTTTCTCCTCCGTCTGTCCCTCAACCAATAACAAGAGGCAAGAGGGGTAATAGTATAAGCGTTAGAGTGCACGGTACTACACGGCGGTCACGCATGTTCGGTTGTTGCGAGAAAAACAAATTTTTGCCGCGTTTTTTACAGGAAGAAAAAAGTCCTGGAGGCATACTACGTACTATTTCATTAATAATCAACAAATGTTTACAATCTGACGATGACAATATCATTGATACGGCACGTTTGTCGAAGAGCGTTTGTGAGACCGCCCATCCGGTCACTTTCATCGGTACCATTGCGGCCTCCTGAGGAGCCCCAGCTTCCCATTCAACTCAGTCAACAGGATGTTCAGAAGGAAGAAAGCAATCGCCAGAGACTGCGGGATGTGAGTATCGCGATGATGTTTTTCTCTGTCTTTTGGATCACTTCGTCTGAAAACTTTTCTTTTTGTAAACAGGTTAAAATAGCAGATGTTTTAAAAGCAAAGCACTCGTACCGTTGGGTGCATCCGGTGATTCCACAGGATGCACCCGTACAGCAAGCCATTGAAACAGCCATTGAAGGCGGTCTGAGTGCTATGATGGTTCTTCAAGAGGATAAGCAACATGTGGTGGGTCTTATCACGTCTCGTGATTTGCTTCGTATCCTAGCTAGTGGATTTAAGGAAGGACGAGATCCAGCCGATCTGTTAGCTTCACCGGTCGTAGATTACATGACACCGATCTCGCAAGTGATTTACGCTCGTCCGGATGAAACAGTAGGAATGTGCCGAACTCTCATGGCCAAATTGGGCATAAAGTGCTTACCGATTTTGAGTAGTAAAGGTCAAGTCGAAGGGTTGATTACAGCACGAGATATGAGTGATTACGGATTGAGTGCCAAGGAAAAAGGGGGAAAAGAAGCTTACCTAAAAGACGTCAGCGAACGCGTCGGGCTGAGCAGCAACACGAGTATGGCAGAACCACCGGCGTTTATGAGAGCCCACTTGGGCATGGAACGGTCACCACTCTTTGTCAACATTGGTTCTGCCACACTGCCACATCCATTCAAGGGTGGAAAAGGAGGTAAGGCATAAAATTATTTCGGTTGCTCCCTGTGATATCATAAATCGATTTTTCTAATAAATATGCTCTGTCGTAGACCTTTGCAATGATCCAGATTTGTCAGAAGATGCTAGCTTTGTTACGACAGTACGTTTGGCGGATTCCAAGGAAAAGACTCTGCAACGCTTTACGTATTTTGGTGTCGCCGATGGTGTGGGTAGTTGGAGAGAATACGGTGTCGATCCTCGACTATTTTCACGTCGGCTTATGATGGAGTGTTCGAACATTTTAGAAGAAGCTTGTCAGAATGGCCGTGAAGAAGCGCTTCAGTTTCGACAGGTGGTGTCTCCGGCTACGGTTATGGCACAAGCATATGATCGTGTCAAGGCGGATAATATAATTGGATCAAGTACTGCGTGCATCGCATTGTTTGATAGCTTGAGGCACCAGCTCCATTTCAGTAATTTGGGTGACTGCGGAATAATTGTGCTTCGACATATCGACTCAGACGTAGCCGGAAGTTTAAAGAGGGACAAGACTCCACGCGCTGAGCGGACTTCTGACCTGCGAGTCGCCTTTGTCAGTCAACAGCAGCTGAAATCGTTCAACCATCCTTATCAATTGGGCTGGACTGGAGAGGCACTGAAGGAAGGCGAGTCGAGTTCCTTTAAGATGCCCAATGAATCTTGCACATCCTCCATTCACTTACGCCGGGGTGATATTATAATCATGGCAACAGATGGATTATTCGATAATGTTGAAATAGATGATATTTGCAGGATGGCATTGGAATGGGAGCAAAAACATGGATTCATGCGTGGTGGTGATATTGCGGCCCGTGAGCGACGTTGGAGTATGGGCAATTCACTGGCTCACATTTCCCATGACACAGTACAAGAGCTAGCCGATGCCCTCTGCACGAGAGCACGTGAGAATTCTCTCCTCAAGCATGTGGATAGTCCCTTTGCCATTTTGGCCAAGGAAAATGATATAATGTGGAGTGGAGGGATGCCCGACGATTGTGCAGTTCATGTTGTACATGTCGTCGGTCGTGATCCGAATGATATTATGGACGCACCGAACAAATAACAAAACCGCGACATTCCTGTAGCGATCTAGCCTTCATTTTTGTTCAACTTCTATGATAGTCTCTTTACGCTTTAACTCTCGGATTGACGTGCTATCTCTTGCAGTCTATTCAATCAATAGAATGCATTGTAATCATCAATGCTTTGTGTCTTCTAGGTGTGCTATCTCTTCAAGTCTATGCAATAACATGCAGATACGAGATGCGAATGTCCTTGCATTGTACTTTGTTAACTAGAGGATGATCAACATTTAATTTCTAATCTTACGCTTCTCCATAGCTAACAAGACTGGTGTCTACCAGAACCCACCCTTGCTTTCTCCTTTCTTTTCCCGCAGAGCTCGTAACTCTTCCAGCAGTTTTTCTTCTTCCTTGCTCAAGTCCTTGGGTAACTCGACTTCCATGGTGACATAATGATCTCCTCGTACTTCAGGGTTGCCCAACCGGGGAGCGCCGTTGCCCTTCAAGCGCATAACTTGACCCGGTTGTGTTCCTGCTGGCACTTTAATCGTGACTTCACCATCAACGACGGGGCATTTGATGGATGCTCCGAGAATGGCATCAAGATAGCTGATCTTGGCTTCGGAATAAATCTCGGGACCTTCGCGACGGAACACCGGATCATCCTTGACTTTTAGAAAAATGTAGAGGTCACCCGCGGGGCCGCCATTCGGTCCCGCATCTCCTTCGCCCCGTACACGTAATTTGTTGCCATTTTCGACACCCGGAGGGACCGTGACCTTGATTTGTTTGGTCTTTTGGTTCAACCCTTGCCCTCCGCAAGTACCACAGTATTCTTCCACGCGCTGCCCGGTTCCCCGGCAGGTTGGACAAGTTTGCTGAGTTTGAAAATTACCCAGCGGGGTACGTGTCACTTGCATAGTGACTCCAGAACCGTTGCATGTGTTGCAAGTACTGATTTTGGCACCCGGCTTGACACCATTTCCTCCGCACGTGTCGCACGTTTCCAAGTGTCGGATTCGCACTTTCTCTTCTCCACCGAATACAGCTGTCTTAAAGTCGATCTCGAGATCAAAACGCAAGTCGTCTCCGATCACGGGTCCTCGTTGACGAGCTGTACGGCGTCCTCCTCCAAAGCCAGACGAACCACCGCCACCAAAGAAGGAATCAAAAATGTCACCCAGATCCACTTCTTGACTGAAACCTCCTCCACCAAAAGGAGATCCAGCCGTCGAGTCCGAGGCCGCAGAAGTACCAATTCCTTGTTCTCCAAACATATCATATTTCTGCTTGAGACTGGGATCCGTCAAAACTTCATACGCTCGATTGATTTCTTGAAACTTTTCCGTAGTGTCTTGACCCGGATTGGCGTCCGGATGGTATTGTTTCGCGAGTTTACGGTAGGCTTGTTTGATTTGTGCAGCATCCGCATTCCGACTGACTCCCAAAATAGCATAAAAATCTCGATTATTTGTTGAGTTGCGATTGCGTGTGGAAAACAAACGAGTCGTCGTAGTAGAACTTTTCACATCATGGGTGTACGGTTCGTGCGGAAAGACGCCTTTTCTCTGATGCAAAGGCGTAACGAAAGCGTCACAAGCTATACTACTTGTCAGTAGAATCGTCAATGCAAATTTGGTGAACATTCTTCTTCTTAATATAGCAACCAAACGAAGGAGATGGGATCGATGATGAGCGAGAACGAGAAAGAATGCAGAAAGTTAAGGACGACGACGACGATGATGATGCGAGAGAGAGCGATGTTTGCATGGTCGAGAGGAAAGAAATTCGGCTCGCAGAATATCGGTACTGATTAATTGTATACGACGCATGGCGCACCCGGCGAGCCGGCGTGCTGGTGGAAGGACGCGTGGAAGTTATACGTCAGCCCCCTAGGAAGTCACGAATGGTGGTGACTGGTGACTCGGTCGTGCAATGAACTACGTTCATGCAAGAATATTAAAGGGCTACTTTTGGGCGACTACTTAGATACAATGATTTTTACTCTAAACGTAAGTGCTATCAATACTTGTTAATGTATTTGGGTTGACGCATTTTTCAATCTTCCTGCGCCAGGATATCATCAATGGCTTCCGGAAGTCGCGTCAGAAACGAGATTTTGGCGTTCACAAACTCCCTGGCGGCTTCATTCATGACAAAACGCTTTTTCAATTCTTCCTTGGTAGTTACTGACCAGGAAGGTTGCTCTTTCGTATCATCGAATCGGTGTCGTGCCGTTTGGCCGTACTTGTCTGCCAACTCTACCAGAATGGTTTTCGCACCACACGAAGCCGCACCGCCGACATCATAAGCCAAATCATCTCCTACATGAATCCATACTTTGTTCGGATCTTCATCGGCACCCTTCTTTAAGGCAGCATTCGCCGAAGCCAATTCCTGGTATTTGTCCAAGGCTGCTTTGTAAATCCATTTCAGTTCAGCATTACCCTCAACATTGGCCAATTCTTTGAAAAATTTACGTCGGGCCCCTTGATCATCCTCCCAAGATACGCAAAAATCAAAATGCTTGGCCAAGGTAAATGTCATAAAGGCAGGATTCGCTTTGCCATCGGTCACGGCACCAATAATGACACCCGGGTGTTCCTTTTTAATTTGACTCAATACTTCCATCACCTCCTGGTACAGATGACGTTCAGCCGCATGATGACGTTCCATTTCCCAAGCATTCATGACGGCCTGTACGATGGAAGGAGAGACCGCTTCACTGGCCCATCTGCAAAAAATCGAAGAAAGAGTGAGAGGAAGCGCGCAGCGGTATTTCAATAACACAAAACGATGAAAAAAACTCAGAACTACTTTTCACAGGTTTCAGTTGACACACATACGATTGACTCACTTTTTCGCATGGCTCACTACTACGGGAGAGAGCGACGAAACGGGCGTCGCCCAATCATCCGCCGTATCTTTCAATTTCTTGTGAAAAATAACATTCTCCATTTCCCTACGAATTGCTAATATTCGAATTTCCGTATGACTGAGAGCGGCCGCTGCTTCGGGATTCTCTGCCGTCATTTCCTCGCGTATCTTTTTGGATGTCTCAACAATATCTTGTGGTTGAATGCCCGTGAAACCATAATTATTCATTGCTCGAGCAAATGCGGTGTTGGCTTCTTGAATGACGGTATCAATCGGATATAAAGTATCGTCTAAATCAAATGTCAGAAGACCGAGTGTTTTGGTTTTGGGTGTCGACGTGCTACTGGCTTTGGTTTCCGACGAACTGGTGGAGGCCTTCCATAAGGGGAGACGATGCGACTCTCACGCGTCCGGTGGTTCCCGGTGTTTGAAATCCTTCCACGGCGACTAGTAAAGCGAGTACTACGGATAGTCTCGTCATCGTTATTGAGTTGAGTTAAAGCTCTCGTGGAAATGCAATGATAATAAGAGGTAGGTTTGTGTCAACAAGAAACATTCGTTTGGCTTGATGTTGACAGTGATGTCGTTTTTTTTCTCTCATCAGTGCCGCAAAGATAAGGACTTCGGGTCTGTGACGTCTGGTGTCGAAGGAACGGACGAATGATGGGCGGGAAATTGCGATATCACCAACTACAATAAGGTTTCGGTAAAAAGGATGGTGAAAGGTCGCCTTCATTATTTTGGGTCTATACAAAGTACCAGGTACGGCAATCTGGCAAGCAACGGTTCCAGCTGTGTCTTGCAAATGCCATTCAGGGTAGGTCTAGTTGATGACGATTGTCGCTTATTCTAGAACGGTAAATTTATTAGTTAAGTGTTGATGATGATATTTGGTTAAGCCAAAGCCGAAAACTGAAAAGGTCGAAATTACACAAACCCCGAGTACGGTACCGGTACCGGTACCCTTCTCTGTCGATCCATTTCCCTACCAGGCCAACGTGAGATATACGTAGACATTCGAGGCGTGGCATTTTTTCCCTCATTTCTACCTTTTGAAGAGTTGAGTAAGATGTTTCTCACTGTTCTAGTAACTAACTTGTTAAGGTTTGTGAAAGGGAAGGCGACACTGATGCAAAGGTGGGTGGAAAATTCGAGAGGTCAAAGTGTACAATGTTCGAGTACTGCTGCATTTGATAAAATTCCTACGGCGGCTACGAGTAAATCACGTAGACATTCAAAGCGTTAAATCTTTCATCCAAATAACGTTTTGATAGTGCATTTATGGCGCTTATCGTCTATTGTAACGGTGCTTTTATGTTGGTGATTGTTGTAAAATGGTATTGGTGCAAAATACCGAAATTGACAAGGTCGAAAACACACCAACCATTCTCCGTGACTGCCTTGGAGTCGTGGAATCATTGCCAAGCGTTCACTTACAGCATATAGTAAAATTTAAAAGACGAAAACAACGTTTCAGCTTTTTCATGAAACGACATCAATAACACGCTCTAACTATCCCTCATGATCTTTTCATTTCTCATCAGGTTAGCTTGCGCCTTTTTGCTGACAGATTTCAATGGCATTATCTACTGTGAGCGCTGGCTTGACATCATCGGTAGCTGCGGTCACTTCGACGACGCTACCAGACATCGCTCGACGTGTCACTCCACCAACGGCAATGCCGATTATTGCTTTACTGATAAACGTTCGTGGTGGCTCCATTATTTCGACAAGTACAAGTAAGAAGAATACTGTGCCTTCAACAATATCTCCGAGTACACTTCGACAATTGTTGTTTCGCATTCCGGCTCCAATCCGTTACTTTATCAGCGGAAGCTGTGCGAATGTTGTCTTTTACTTTCTGGAACGGCTTCTTCATCGTGCTTTGTACCATTTCCATTTCTCTAAACAAGAGTTATTGGGAGGTTGGACAGAAATGATGTTGCCGTCTTGGGTGAATTCGGCCACCTTCTTTTCGGCGTACATGTTACAAGTTCCGATTCAACACTATTTGCACGCTTTACTCGTCTACGGACTGGAGTCGATCAATACGCCGGCAAAGTATTACAGAACGCTGGGTGGGATGTTTTCGACGCTGGCGGTGGCGGCATTCGGTTCGACGGCGTTGAATGCATTTCTGTTGAATACAACTCAACTCAGCAAAACTGCGGCCTTCGTTGTGACCTTGTTTGCTTTTTCCATCATCAACTATTTTGTCATTGGTTGGATTGTTAGTGCATCAAATAAGAGCAGCACAGTAGAGGTTGAAATCAGCAACCAGAAAAAGGTCGTCTGAGGACAGTACGTCATTCAAATTACCTATTGTTCGAAGAACAGAGGACTAGATTGGATTCTTCTCTCGTGCTATATATGTTAAACGCAAGTGTGAATTGTTGGCTAACTAAATTAAAGTGTTGACGAGCAACACAACGATCACAACTTCTTTGAGTTGGTAGCGTTTTGAATTAGATTCTAATTCTATCTTCGATTCGTCGCATTGGAAATCAAGCGTATCAAGAAGAATCGTGCTGTCCAAATTGAGCTAAATTCAACCAAGAACGACAGTTTCTGCAAGTTCCTTAAGGGCAATGGTTGATTTTACGTTAGTGAGACATAACCGCCCAGTCTATGTCTTGAGAAAAATTGTCTTGTCGTTATAGTCGACAAAAGTGCTGAGCAAGCCTCACACCGATAGGCACCCGTGCGAACGAGCCAGTAACGAGAGACAAACCTATTTCCACCTAACAATGCAATTTGAAAATTCGCAATTCTTCGCATTGTGTCGCCAATGCGATGACATACTCAGCTGGACATCCATACACCACCAATGCTTGCGCGTTGCTTTTCTATCTGAAATATTTGGACGTTGAACGCTAGCTCTTGTTATCATTTGCTGACCAGTCCAAGTATTCTATCGTGTCGTGCTGTCTGATAGTCCCTTTTAGTAGACCGACACCGTCACAACAAATCATTCAACATCAAGAATGTAGCGGACTATGCATATCACTAGTCATCTCACCGCGCCCTCATTCTGGAACCAATCCAACACGGCTGACCCATTGTCGCCCCACATTTTCTTCAGCTCGGCTGCCATGAGTACTGGTTCTTGTATCAAATAAACATTATCGACGAGTGTCGATACATTCGGATGCAAAAGAAACCAATTTGGCGCTTTCTCAAAGTCAGGTTCCCGAATGTAACCAGTACCAAAGGTCGCGAGTGCGGGTACTACACTGAATGTACTAATGGGTGATACGATTTGCTGCGCCAGGATCATTCGAGCAAACGTCAAGGCAATCGTTTCCTTTGCATCATTCCGTATGCTGACACGAGCTTGGGGAAAGCGCTCTTCCAGATGATGCACAAATTGTGTGACAACGAGCCGACATCGATCCGTGTGCAAATCCGTTTGTTCCAAGGGCCGCATTTGTGCATCTTGGGTATCAAAGGGTTGTGTAACAATTCCTATAGATCGTGCTTCGGACGAAACATGCTGCGAAAAGGAATGAAACGAAATGAAACCGAAACTTTTGTGATCGGAGTTGATAAGGTCACCGCAACGAAAGTGTAAAACAACATCATCCAACTCGATATGTGGATACAATGGCTTTGCGAAATGGACGGGCAATTGCATCACAGATCCATCCGGTGGTGCGTTGTAGTAGAAGGAAGAATTGATATCGTCCATTGTCACAACATCCTCACCGAGCAAAGCCAACGCCATGCGTCTCATGTCATAGCGCATCGCCGGTATTTTGTATCCCAGTGCAATTTGATTGAAATGAGTACACGCTTCTTGGATGGTCGGTTGTTGACGATCTTGTAGCGGCACGACATGTTCGATGGCCGGAAAGAATCATGTCAACCACGGCAAGACGAGAGCGGTTTGTGTTTCTTCCGCGTCCGGACATTGCCAGGAAATCTCGATATTCCCCACCGCATGCGCAATCATTCGGAGTGCATAAAAGGCGAGAATGAAATTGCCGGTCCCCATACCACTGTAATCAAACAAGTCTTGACAACGGAATGTGACATTGACGAGTATGTTTTGGGTTCGAGAGTCTTCGTTCATCCATTCTTGAGGCAAGACATGCTTACAAAACTGTCCTTTCATGAGTGTATGCGCCAGTTTCAGCATATCTTCGTTGCCATGAAACGAAATGATTTGATAATAATGATTTTCAGCGTCATACGATGTTTTCGTCGTCGTCGTTTCATTCGGAAGAATGACATAGGCTGTTTCTGGAAAATAAGGAAGAGTACCAAGCGAAAACGATGAAGTGCTGTGAATTGTTTCATCACTTGTCAAGACAGAGTCGGTGGAATTGCGAGTATCCGTCGAATCCGGAAGATGAAGGATCAGCGGCACGGAAGTAGTTCTCGACCAAAAGACCGTTAGGATCACCACAATGGCAGCCGCTGTCACAAAAAGTACTCTCATGATCTAAAAACGAAGAGTGTTGTCTTTGAAGTTCATCGAGCAGGTTAAAAACAGAGAAAAAAAGGCAACAATAATAATTAATTACTACGTAATAAGCAGAATGAACGAACGAAAGAAGATGGTCCTGTTACTCCGTATTTAATTTTGTTTTCCGGTCATCTTCGAACAGCCGTCATGATACCTCGTGACTGAAAACCAATCGGTTCACCGCCGTGTACACTCACCTACTATAGTAGATGGTGGTGGAGGTGACTCTTGACATCCACTGGATGTCGGAGCGCAACAGAAAGCATTTATTCATTCGTTGAGGAGGAGTCAGTCGTCCGCGAAGGACACAATACTACGTACTTGTAGAAAAGCGAACACTTTTCCGAAGGACGAACAGGAATGAGAACTCGTCGCTCTTTTCTTTTTTTCGTTGCCAATAACGAAAAGGAAGAGCGGGTCGTTTTTTCGAATAGTAGTAAATCATCATCATGTCATCAATCCAGCAAAGTTCACAATGCAACCAAGCTAAAAAGAGAGTCACTGAAAAGCATTCAGTCAAACGAGCAGGTAAAAAATAAAAACATCACCAATCCTTACCATTTTCCCTGACACCATGGTGTATTCCAACAGCGTCGAAGCAACACATCCACCGACATCATCTTCCACAAGTCCTTCTACCGAAGACGATGCACCCGTGGTGATTGTTGGTGCTGGTATTGTTGGGTTGGTTCTAGCACTCGCACTGCATAAACAGCTGGGTATTACACCCATAATCTACGAAAAATGTTCCCAATTTCAACCCATCGGTGCCGGTATGAGTGTCTATCCCAACGGATTGCGCGTATTGCGTGATCTCGGTCTTTTGAAAACGGTACAAAACGCAAGTTATCCGTATACGACACGACAATGGGAACGACACGATGGATCGGTCATTATGACGGCACAAGAAGAAGTTCTCGGTCGGAATGAGGATGATACAACCCCGTTACGAACGGTGGGAATCAAACGCTGGAAGTTACAAATCATTCTGTTGAGTGCGGTGCAATCCAAAGGGATTCCTATTCATTTTGGTAAGGCCATACAGGAAGTTCGAGAAAACAAGAGTAGTAATGGAACTGTCAATGTCCAATTGAGTGATGGCACACAACGCGACGCTTCGCTCGTTTTGGCGGCCGATGGGACCAACTCCGTAGTACGAAAGTATGTTACAGAAATCGAGTCGCAAAACCATCCACTGAAACACGCTGGTACGACCACACTCATGGGATTGGCATCCATTCCGCGAAACGATCGAATTTCCATTGTCACCAGCTTGACCAGCCAATGTCATGCCGTTTTCTTTCCCGTCTCTTCCACCGAACAATGCTTTCAATTCCATTTTCCAATGACGAAGGAGACCAGCGATTGTGATGAAAGTTGGGCTACCATGACGAAAACCGTCGAACAAGAGCAATGTCAGGAACTAGCACAGCGTTTAACGAAAGATGGATGGGATGAACAGTATATTCGACCACTACGTTCGGTCTCGCAGGCGATTCAAATCAATTCGTGTTTGTTGGATCAAAAGCTGGAAAAGTGGGTGAGAGGGAATGTGGTATTGCTCGGAGATGCTGCACACCCTCCGGTGCCCTTTACTGGACAAGGTGCGCAGCAAGGCTTGGAAGATGCAGGGACACTGGCATTGTTGCTTCGAGCCTTGTGTTGCAGCACCCGGGGCAAATTGGACGTCCAGCATATGAGTCAGGCACTCAAACTCTACGAACAAATACGAATCCCTCGTGTCAATGAGCTGCTGGATCTATCTCAGTTGACTGGTGATCAGCGAAGAAAGCGGTCACAGAGCGCGAGATATGCCGAAGTAAGAGAAGAAATTATTCAACGACAAGTGTTTTTTCATGAAACGAGTTCAAACATGCTGCCGGGCGCGACACATGATTACAGGAAAGCGATTGAGAAGGCTTTCAAAGCTTTGCCTCAGCGTATGCCTATTTTGATTGAAGACGATGAAGACGAAGAGTAAGTCGGTTCGAGGAATGAGAATTGGAAATGCAGAAGTTGTTTCTTTTTTGAAATAATTGTAAAGTTGGTTTGTTACTTAGTCTATGCGTCATTTATCCATTTCTATTTATTGCATCCTTCAATCAATCGTACATAGATTTCACGACCGACCTCTTTCTCGGAGCACCATGTGGCACGAGCCATCAGGCTGTGAGGCTAAACCATGAAGCTCCTGGATAATAAAAGGCTCTTCGCCATTTCGAAAGTATTCAATGTCCTTTATTGAGTCGTCACCTGGGGGAAATACCACTAGCGCGTTTCGCCCTTCCTGGGTTGGCATGGATATCACGAATGAGCCTAGGGCCAAACAGAATTTGTTTGGTTTTTTCAATATGCAGTTGGTCCGGCGATGCTGGGGGATTAGTCTAGTTGTACACCGCGCTCGTAACATAAGTGCGTCGTCTAATCCGGTGGACTGTATTTGACCGCTCAGTCGCTGCTTGAACAATCCTTGGGCTTTCGGGGGGACGCACTCGGCAAGAAATCTTTTATGAACTGCAGGGACGGTGGAAGCAAATTGGACAAAGGATGTCATCGTATAGGCGGAGATGATCCAATTCGTGTCTGCTAGTAAGGAGTAAAAGGTCTTGGCAAGCTTTTGCAACTGCGTTGAAGGCGTATCCTCCGTTATCGCTTGTCCAATAACGCCCAGCACTTGAATTCTTTCAAGCTCTAAAGGAGATACTTTTTCAGCTACCGAGTTCTCACACATTTCTATAACACGACACAGTCGCACTAAATCGGCCGTAGTTGGACGATTTTCTTTCTCTATGCTTTCACGAATTCGTCGCAAAATGAGGATGCCCAAATCTGCAAAGCTCCGTCCTTGATTATCTATTTGATGGCCACGTTGAAGAAAAAGCTCAATGAGAGAATGGAGACCGTTTGTCATAACCGAAGCTCTGATTGCCGACTGGTGAAACTGATTGGATTCCGCAGGTAATTGGGCGTGGTCGTCAGGTAGGGTGGCAACAAGCCTGGTCAAAGTTGCAATATCCCCTAATCGAAATGTCTGATGCGTCTGGTGCTTTGACAGCTTTCTTTTCGGTGCATGGACTTGAGTATAGAATTACGTGCAACCACGAGCAAGGACTTGACCTTGTCTCGAAATTGCGATTGAAGCATGCGGCTTAGACAATTCGATATCCCAAACCTAAGCTCCATAGATGTCCTTCCGTCCGTCGAGAGCTTGACAAGTAGGGAAAGAAAGGAGCTGCTTTGCTCATAGCAGCATTGTTCGATTGTAAACAGTTGTGTAATGGAAGTCAACAGTTCCCTTGTGAATGGATGTACGTCACTCAGAGACAGCCATCGTATTAGCAGAAAGTGGAATGCAGTTCTTTCCAACAGCAGACTTTGGTCGCACACTATCAACACGTCGACGATGGTGGTGATCGACTGTGACAAAAGACATTGAAAAGCAGGTGATGCTGTACTCCACTCTCTGGGTAGCAGATCAAACACCAATTCTTCTATGAGCATCAGTATGGTTTCGATGTCCTGTTGGGATCGCTGCGAATCGTTGGCAATGACTCGTTCCACGACTTCCAGTATTGTCACGGATCGCCCTTGAACGAAAGCAAGATCTAGCGATTTGTGGACCTCTCGCGTTGACGTTTCCATCAAAAGCTTGAGCACAGTTGCACAGCCGTCTTGCTGCCGCTTTGCCAGCCACGTGGATACACACTTTTCGGTCTTTGTGGCCACTTGGTCCACGCCCTGCTGCAAGGATTTGTCTCCGGTTTGAATCACCGCCATTTTCAATCCTCGTAATATATAAGTGGTCTGGAGGAATCGCTCCGACAGCGATCCGTGCAAGTCACATCCTATTGTGAGAAGAACACTGAGACGTCCGACCAGAAACGTCAAGACTTTGATGAAGAATATCTGTTTAGTTACATCAGGCGCTGTCGGTAGCGACATGAATCCATCATTTATGAGATCCAGCAAATACTTTGTGGCCATCTGTGACAATTCTGGAGGTAGCAACCCTAAAGCTTTTGCCAAATCGCTGATACCTTTCCACACAGGCGATAATAGGAAGGGCTTCCGTGTCACGTAATGGTTGAGACGCAGCAGTGACCCGATGGCAAATAAACCAAGCTGTTGCTTCTGATGATTCGCAGTTTCCGCTAAATCGCCGTTATACGCAAGATTGACGTTAGAGCAAACAGCTACGGGGGTATTCGCAAGAATGGCTTGGAGAAGCTGGACGATTCGTTGGTTGTTGTCATTTTTCTCGAGCAAATATTGCAGGAAGCGAAAGACTGTAGCGAGTCGAGTCAACATTTCAAGCGTTTCTCCTGTCTGATTCAAAGTAGGAAGGAGATATTCAATTACTTGTTGATAAGAATCGTCTACTTCTTGATCGGTAAGCATCATTGCCTTTCGAACTTCCGGACAAGGAACGGCTTTCGAACGTAAGCATTCCTTCACGGTGCGCTTGTCGCCCCAGTCTCGACGTAAAGTTTTGAGCAACGTAGAAACGTCGTGCATTTCGTATCCTTTTGACTTGAGTAACTAAGATGAAATCGCATAACGTCTGATTGTACGAAGAGCTCTTAATTTATGTTGACCAAGAGATCCTCATTGTCAAAGTAAGGTGTCGTATTCGTAGCGTCGAAAAATGACACGGATGAGATGCAAAGTTGAATGCCGGTACGATACATTGGAATGCGAAATCGAACCATCTACCAGTTACCACTACAACGTATGTATGTCAATGCAATTAGTGAGTATGCCATTCAATCCGAAAAGATTTCCAAAATTCTTACTGTACTATTTATTGCTCAAACTAGGTTGGCAACGCTCGACCAAGAATCCCTAGGCTACCGGTGGAACCGCGGATTTCGGTCAAATCATCGTCTTCTAAGCTGCCCTTTCGCGAGCCGCAGAATAAAATGGCAGCAGACGCCAGAAGTAACGGCAGCCATAACAGTATTCCGAGACCTTCCATAAAATGAATATTGTAGCGCACAGGAAAGTTGTCTTCATAGACAAGACCATGTGAAGTACGCAGTACCACCGACAGACTGTAAAACCCTGGTCCATATCGAATGTAAACGCGCTCTGTGTAGACACCAGATTGATTGTATTCACCGCGCCACAATGCACGCTTCGAAGAAGTACCATCACGGATCTCTACCTTGTACACACGACGAATCGGTTCGTTGTGAATGTTGGGTCGGTTGTCAAAGATTTCGAACGTGACCGGAACGTAGATACCGAGAATGTCCATGAAGCCGCGGCTAACATCATGCACAAAAATACCCTGCGATGCAGAATAGCCGTGCGCATGCGCATTTTCTCGACCACGCAATTCACCGTGCGTCCACGTATTCAATGCGTGCCATGGTGAGTTGGATTCGAGGGTTATGATTTTCCCCGTGGAAGTAGCAACGACAAGATCGAGTCGGCCCGTTCCGTGTACGTCGTCCGCTTGAACCATGGCCGTCACCTGATCTCCAACAGCAACGGATTGTGTGCATCCGGAACCACCCTCGATTATATACAACTGGTCACGAAACGGCTGAACGATATGCAACCCCGGGGCTGAACCACCGGAAGGTGCGTGAGACCAAGTCTTTGACTTGGGTCTCCATTGGCCGCCATTGCGTCGAATGTACTTTTCAATGTGACTCTGATCACCGTGAAGATCTATTAGCAGGGGTTGGGCTATTCTTCGATGGACGTCGCCAACAAACTCCTTTTCGCCCTCTTTGGTAAGTTTCTCTAGCTCCATTGGAAAGTGACTCAGACTTTCGCCTGTTGCAGCATTGAATGCTAAAACAAACCCTAAGCCCTCGATATCGATAGACATCACCACATCCAAAACCCCATCACCGTTAACATCTCCGAGTGAAAGTGGACTTGAGGCAGCTATCTCTTCCCATTCGTTAAGCTGCAGAGCATCGATTATACTTCGATGCCATATTAACTTGGCTTGTGATGTAAAGCAGGCAACATTCCCTCCTATATCTGCAACGAACACTTCCAAGTTCGTGTCCCCGGTAACATCTTCAACGAGAATTCTCGATTCAACAGGTCTGGGCATCTGAATTGGCCAGTGGTCTCGTTTAAACATATGGCGTGCATCAAAAGCATAAACCATGCCCATACTCGTTCCAATAAGGACTTCCATTGAGTTATCACCGTTAAGATCAGCAACGGTAGGAGTGCCAAGAGCAAAGGCTCCCATTTTAGAATGATCCGCCATTACCTGTATCTCATCCACAAGAGTGGCGTTTTCGGGAGCTGTGAAATCAGTGCTCAAATCTAAATGTGTTTGACCAGTCCAACGGGTAGAATCACCAAGCACGAGTGCTATCAGTGCACTTGCAACATAGCTGCCCCGTCTCGCTTCTGTCTGATCTCCTAAATCCTCGTGTTCGAATCGCTTGTACGAAAAGAACCCCTCATGCTCGTCTTCATCAAAGTAATACGAAACAGGAATGAATAAAACATCGTCCATCTCTTTCTTGTCAGTGTAGGCTCTCGGGATTTCGACCAAAACCGGGTCGGCGAGGACATGCGGTGGTAGTCGAATATAGTTACTGGCATCGTAATATTCATCATGTGCCGGGTCATGACCATAATAATCATCGTACGCCCCGTGATAGCGCCCGTAGTCAGGATCATCTACATCCGCGGCGTATTCATCCGTCCCGGGCAACTCTTCACTTCCGGCAGCATCATCGTCTCGCGTGAAAAACGCATCGTCGATGGCACCATCCTGTCGTACTTCGTCTTCTGCACCACTTCCACCTTTGTCTTCGCTGCTATCTGCCGCATGCTCGTCGAATTTCAAATCATGATGATCTTCTCTGATTCGGTCTTCGTTGCCGTGTGCTTCCGTATCTCCATTTCCATGTAGTTTGTCAACAGCTATATTTAGATCAGTCACGTGATCAAGAAAGTGAATATCCGCTCCGTCGACTTCCCATTCTTTTGGATGTCCATTGGCGTCTTGCCGTGACATGTACTTTCCTGCATCATTGGAGGCGTTGGTATCTAAATTGCCCTGGCGGAGACTTTCTTCAGATTCATGTGCGTCAGAATTCTCCTGAATTTCTCTATGCCGTTCTTCGTTGTCGAGTCGATGTTGCTCTTCCAGTCGTCTCTCATCATCTCCATAGATACGTCTCCGC
This sequence comes from Fistulifera solaris, assembly GCA_030295235.1. Classification (NCBI taxonomy): domain Eukaryota; phylum Bacillariophyta; class Bacillariophyceae; order Naviculales; family Stauroneidaceae; genus Fistulifera; species Fistulifera solaris. The sequence continues at coordinate 648,038 of AP026149.1, forward strand.
CGTCGACTCTCTTCTGCATCTTCTTCAACTTCTTCTACGTCGCTGCCCTCCTTATCAGTATAAGATTTCTGGTCACTTTTTGTATTTTCCGACCGACGACTCCGTCGTTTCATCAAAGCATCGACTTGTTCGGACTCTTGATGAATCATATTTGCCGTTACTCCGCGTAACAATTCCTCTTTGATCGGTCCATTTCCACTATAAAAATATTCAAAGTAGGAATGATACGGATCGTGCGGTTTACTTCCTCCTCGTTTGGAGGGTGTTTGATCTGCGTCTCCTTCTTCATTGACAGTGCGATGGAGTATTTCATCGATCCGACCTTGCATCCATTCGCGTCGTACAAACAGACGAGGAATCTGTGTATGATGCAGATAGCGCTCGGGGTTGGCGATCAATCCAGTCACCGAAATTCCTCCATCGTAATCTACAACAATCGCATCTTGTATACCATCGCCATTGACATCGTGTACGATGGGTGAAGTATGAAAGGAACTGCTTTCCAGTAAAAGAGGAAAGTCGGCCGATTGCATCAATGCTTCCGTAATGGTTTGACCGGGCGTTTCCAGTAATGCCGGTGTCAATACATCTAAATGTTCATATTGTGTCGTATAAATGACTTGTCGACCCAATCCTTGTGCGGGATAAATGGTATGAAGGCCAGGTGGATGTCGAATCGCCAAGGCAGGGCCATGCGCGGAATGGGGGCGTTGGGAATATCCAAGCGAGAATTGCAGAGGACACTGTTCTTTGGGAATGTTTTTGTATGATGTGATTTTATTACTAGCATCTAAATGCTTGGATATAGTCGTCGTCCAATCGATGCGATGCTCTAAATCTTGATCGTAAGGAGACGTTCGGTAAGCAATGTACGGCTTCGACGACGGATTCGCTTTTACTGTCAGCGACGGAGCGAGACAGAGAAGGAGAAGAAAGGTATTTGAGTGTGTCATTGTAATTGTTTTGACGTTAAGAGTCATGCCAGAGTGAGGTGTAAATGAGTTGTAAGAAGTACGGAGTAAGAAGTAAGGATGCGTTTTGTTGTTGATGATCGTAGTCGTCCAGGGTCCAGGTTGATTAATTCCTTTACACCGATAGGGTTAAAGATCACATCCTCGCCTGTCAGTGGTACGAACTCAGTGTCCTTTGGGGTTCGGGGGAGCAGCTGGCGGTCCGAAATGAGTATAGAAAAAAGTGTACCAGCTACTGTATCACGGACACACAATCAAAACTCATCGATACTAGGAAGTTTCGCCTTGGCTTCGCTGCAGCCGTCCATGCAACGATGACAATGATACGTACACAAGCTGATTGCAATAGAAACATTATCCGCCTTGCCTTCTTTGTATCCATAACTCGCAACTCACAAATCAACAAATAATCATGTCGAATCATCCCGAGTGGGCCCTCGTGTGGTCGCGCAAACTAACGACGTCCGAAACCGAAACACTGCAACACAAACTACGTCCGCTCTTTGCGCAAGGAGACGAAGAAGACATTCAGGATATTATTGATTACGCCATTACCGTCATTTCCAATCAGAAAGATATTCATTATATGGTAGAAGAAGTAGCGGGGATGGAATTGGAATTTTGTCCTCCCGAAGTGGCGCAGCAAATGGGGAAACATGTTTACGACTATTTGCACGAGTTGCAAACCCTGGAAACGGAGAAAGAAGGCAGGCCCAACACTAGTACTCCTACTTCCGCCCCTGAAAAGTCACACGTCGTTTCACTCCAAGTCGAGTAAAGGCAATGCATTGACCATGTCGGGAGCACTTGGGGCATCGCGAGAAGGAGGACGTGCGAAGAGCAATTCGACACAGGGAGCCTTGACTTCGTCACGAGACCGCAACGACAAAGATAAGAAACCACCCAACCGCAATAAGGAAACGGATAAAGGTGGCCGAGGAGAACGACGAGATGGCAAAGGACTCGCTTTTGATCGTTTGGTCGCAAAACGGAATGCTTCAAGAAATAGACAAAGCAATGGCGAGGAACACGCTAATCCGAGAGGTCGAGGTGATATGAGAAGCAATGACGGCGGAGGAAGAAGAAGCGGACCGCGGGATGGACGAGGAGGACGTGGAGCAGGAAGGAACGAGCGAGATTCCAGAGGACGCGGCGAAAGAGAACACCGAGGTGGTCGAGAGCACGGAGGACGCGAACATAGAGAACATGCAGGACGCGGTGAAAGACAACACGGAGGACGTGGTGAAAGAGATATAGAAGATCGCGGAGGCCGCGGAGGACGTGGTGCTAAAGGAGGAAGAGATTTTAGAGGAGGACGGAACGATGAATACGACGGTCGAGGACGGCACTCTGGTGCTCGTCGAAAACAAGACGAAGAAGGCTTTGAGGATCCCGGCGTCAGCAAACGAGTCCGAAGAGAGGAGCACAATCAGTCGGAAAACTATAATGGCGGATACACCGAAGGCTACGATGAAAGTTACGAACAAGCGCCTCACAGTGGGTACAAGCAGGCGCCTTGGCAGAGTCCGGCGTTTCGCGGCCGAGGACGCGGTCGTGGGGGACGGTTTGGTCGTGGCACTCCCGGTCGTGGGACCTTTGGGAATGAATCATATACGGAGAACAGTGGCGTTGATCCTGAGGCTGTCGCCGTCAATCCTTCTCCCATGGTCGCCGACACATTTGGTCGAGGCTTTGCCGGACGAAGTAGTTATCGAGGACGAGGGTTTTATGCCCCCGCTTATGATCAGGTGAAAAACATGATGAAGGCTAAGACTTGGGTTCGCAAAAAGGAAGGCGAAGATAGTACGAATAACGGAGAAAACGGCGGCAGTGGCGCTGGCGATGAGCAGGGGTGAATGAAGTTGCTAAGACGTACAAGTATTTGAAAAGAAAGATAATAACGCTGTGGAAACACACACAAAGAAGAAATTAAAGGATGAAAATGTGTACTGAAAATACCAATTTTTTGAATAAAACACATAGCAAAACGGAGGTCGGGGGAATCAAGTAGACGCAAGCTTGAACAGACGCCGGCGATCGATTCGATGCGACAAGAAGCAGAATGTACAAGGAAACAATCCGAATTTTCCGATTTGGCTTGTTAAGGCCTTCTAGAGATCAATTCTACTGCCTGCATTGCGCTTTGCATTTTGCGACGACGACGGGATTGTTCAAACATGAATATATGATGCGGCTATCTCTTTTCATTGCTGACCACTTCATGATACAAAACCGGTCATTGTGTATAGAATAGACTGATCGAATGCCGGTCTAAGCCTAAAAGTTAAAGATCAATCATTTCATCGTAACGAATCTACTCTTGCAATTCCACTACCATATTGAGTAGGAGTGGCAGTAAGACGGGGATCATCTCCTGCACGCCTTTGGGGTTTCCAGGTAAATTCGCCACAACGGTGGAAGTACCCAAAATACCCGCAGTTCCTCTCGACAAACTTGCCAACGGCTGCAGACGCGAACACTCCGTCGTGACAAACGCCATGAGACCGGGCAATTCCGTGTCGAGAACTCGCTTCGTAGCTTCCGGAGTGACGTCGCGTGAACTGAATCCAGTTCCCCCCTGTCGTCAAGATTAAATGAACTTGATCTTTCCAGCTGTTCAAATGCGCTTGAATGCGCTCCGTGTCGTCTGGTACAATGGCTGATGTCACTTCACAAAGGCTATTGTTTTGTAATACTTCTTGCACCGCTTCGACCACCGCTGGTCCCGACAAATCACCCGTCACATAGGTACCTTGACTCGCTCGATCACTCACCGTTAGAACTGCCACATGCAGTGGTTCGGGTAAATACTGAAAGGGAATGGGTGGTGGAATAAAGGGAGGAATGGTTCGATCTTCAGGTTGAGGTGCGGTTGATGCTTGTTTTGGTTGTTGTGGTGGTGTCAATGGAGGACCTGATTTACTTTCATCGACATCTTGACAACAAACATTCGACGCTAGCGGCATGTCACGTTTTTCTAATAGTGCCGTGTCGTGCTGGGCATGCAAAGCAGCGCTAGCTCCATATTTCTGCATTTGTTCCTCCGTCGCTTTTCGTTGATGTCGTTTCTTCCATTCGTCATAGGATATTCCGTAGACATGTTCGGCGGCTTCCGCGTATCCCATTTGATTCAATGCTTGTACCGTATCCGGTGACAAATGGCGAGATGTGTCGTCGACCATTTGTCGTGCGCTCTTGACCATCCACTGTTTGCGAGAGGAAATAATGAGTCATGTACAAAGTGAAGAAGTCAGCAACACGTGCACCTTCTGTTAATGAGAACAGATCGAATGAGAACTTACTTTGGCTAAACAATTACGACAAAAGCCAGAAAGTGTCATGAGATCCAAATTTTGTACGGAATCAGAACGCTCTTGCAAATGATGACAAAGACTTTGAAAGGCTCCAGCTTCCAATTCTTGTAGCACCGAAGAAGGGAGCTTTTGTGCGCAATAAGACGAAATAGGTGAAGCAGAAGTCATTTTCGATACAGAAAAATAGCATGGAAATTAGGATGAGAATAACAAAATGATGCTTGCTCACTCCGTCAAACGAAAAATCGAAAAATGAAACAAAAAGGTCGCGTCGCTGCGACCTGCTAAAAGGTACCGGTACAAGTACCGGTACCGGTACCAGGTACCTGGTACGGAGTATAATTATTAAATTTGTTGTGCCTCGGAAACCGGAAATAGCAACTATGATTCAAAGTGTAAGCAACCTTTTGCCCTGACTGAATTTAAGTCAGTCACGAGCGCCTTGATTCCCGACACGAATGGTTTTCAGTCCCGGCAAATCTTTCGTTTTTTGCAACCAAACAATAATTTCCCGCGTATTATTGAAGAATACCCCGGACTAATGACGATGATGACGCCCCGACCCCGCACACTCCGTGTAGTTTTTACTTGTGTTGGTTCTTTGAAGATCCAAATTTGTCAACGAGAAGAATGTATGGGGGACTTTTTGGGGACTTGCCTCCTACGAAAGAGCAGCAGCAGCAGCAGCAGCAGCAGCAAAAAGGGGGCAATGTGAATCAGACACCGACGAAGGCTGCACCTAGAAGTAGAGACAGCACCGACAACAAGACGAATGAGAGTGCTGCGAAAAAGTCACAGATTTGTCGAAACAAAGAAAGAGCCGCCCTCGGTGGTCGGTCACTGGGGTACTTCTGGTACAGCGGTAGCATTTATTCCGGCGGCAGCGCGTAGAAAAAATCTCAAACGACCTGCTGCGTCTTTGTCGAGCCATACAAAGAGCACAAAAGAAAGTTGTTCTACAACAGCTGTAGCTTCATCTTTGCCAGAAGTCGCGACCGCATCGAATGTGAACGTTCTGTTATCTGTGTCGTGTCCGTCTGAAATTGCACAACGTCAACCAGACGACAAAGAAGTAGAGAAAACTGAAACCAATTTCATGGCTTCATTTACTTCGGTTCCACTTGGTACGGAAGAAATTTTAGAGAATGATGACAATCATGACGAACAAATCAAGGAAACCTACAGTTCTACGCCTTTTTCCACAGATCAACACACACATCGATCGGATCGTTACGATCCTTTCCTACCAAACGATTTGTTGGAATACTGGGAACGAAAGGCGGTGGAGGAAATGTGGCGTGCGCAGGCACAAGCCGAACAACAACTGCTTCTCAATCGCGAACAAGCAGAGCAGCTGCGGGGGAAACAAGAGGAAGAAATGCGGCTGAACAAATCAGAGCAACTGCCTCGGGGTCGAGGACGAGGAGGGCTTTCCAATTTGCCGGCGTGGATGGTGGAACAACAACGGCGACAAGACGCGCTCGGATCGGCTTCGAATGGACGATAAAGGATAACAAATCTTACAAAGTTGCTCTGGTCGCTTACGATTCTAGCGGTCGGTATTGACGACAACTTTGTTTGGAAGCCGCGTTCTTGACGTTTTTTCGCTTTCTTTCACCATCGCGAGGTACAATTGTAATTTGGTCAGCCACTAGTCGGAAGTTGAAGCTATTATCTTGATAACTAATCCCTCATCGGTTCCCGGTTACAATGCGAAAGCTCGGCTTATTCTTGTATTTTAAAATCAGGAGAAGCCAACATAAGGACGGGCATCAGGCAATCAACTTATCAAACGCACGATGTTGGAAAGCATTTATCAGTATCAAAAGCTTCATGCCCATTTGAAATTAGAAATAGAATGAATTTTATTCGTTTGGATAACAAAGGATAATTATGGTGGTTGTGCTACCTGTAAGGAAGGCTTTTTACAAGTAGTGAGAAAAACTCGAGACTAAAGCGTCGTATCCAAAATTACTACCTCTAGAGAATTATTGCCATCTAAAAAATGCATACATTCGATTTATGCTAAGGACCTCAATCACACAAAAAAACCAGTTACATGTTTTCCAAGCCCGATCGTGAAGCCTTTTTGACATGGCTGGATCCTAGCTCTCCATTTCGATTGTGTAGGTGATTCGTCTTCACTACGTTCATCTAACTCTGCAAATTGAACCAGTTCGCACAAAGCGTCAACGCGATAAGACAATAAAAGAACCGAGCGCCGAGAATTCCCCAATGCGCTTTCCGTCACGGTAATCATCAACCATTTACGCTCAAATGACAGCTTTACACAAGCTCCGCCGAGAAAATAGAGATCATCAATCATGGGGCGGTCTTCATTAGTCAAAGTGACGTTGCTATTATGAGAAAAAACCGCGGAACGTAGGAATAATAGGGTCCGAAAAATTCAAGAAGCGAAGTCTCTTTTGGTTATTTGACCTTAGAGAACTTTTCCCACGTATCTTGTTCAGCACCTTGTGGCCATGGTCAAACAGATCGAGCAGCGTCAAGCCAGCGTTTGCATGTGTGACATGGAAGATTTCTTCCATGACAGGATTAGGTATAACCAACCTGTGCGATGGACAGGAGAACCTTGCTTGTAATTCCTCAAAATGGCCAAGTGCAGCCAAAACGCCGCCAGAACAGCTGCCCGCCTATATCGAGAGAAATTTTGCTGGTCACAATATTTAGATTCTCGAAGTTAGCTTTCAAGAGCGACGGCGACGAAAAGATATCATAAAGTACGTGACGATCAACTTTTGCAACAAACGGCAACAGAGCAAGACCATCACGCATGGAATGTACTACCAAGTGATTGATCGTGTCAACTCGAAAAAGCCGTTGTAAATTATCCTTGCTGATTTCAGTACTCTCTGAAAGCGACAACGAGCCGAATGATAACTGATGTCTCTCAACCGCATCGACGAACTCGGAAGACGTGACGTTGGTAAGAAAACCGTTGTCTCGCCATATTGTCATGCGGTCATCGCACAAACACCAGTGCAACTCATCCAGACTCGCGGGTTTTCAGCGAAGTTTATTGATTAGCTCGTCTCCTCCGTTCTGCCATCGAGAGACTTGCTCTGTCGTGCTAAGCGAGGGAGAAATAAGCTCAAGCAGGGGATCGATGTCTTGTTCTTCGTGTGGCAATTTAAGAGAAGATATTGAAAACAAAAGCAAAAGTGTTTAACTTGATGCGAAATGAAATGGGAATACGCAGAAATGAGGGAGCGAACACTCGTCCCCTTTTTTGGTGGGAAGAAACGACGTTTTGCATCACCTTCTCACAATTTTGTCGTTGTATCATACGTTGCCGTACACGCGTGCATCGTAGATAAATCCACTCCATATCTCTACCGTGTCGACCAGTTGTGAGAGCAGACGTGTCTCGCAAACCATTCATACGCTTCTTAGCCTTTCGTCCAGTCGTAGGATTTCCACTCTTCCAGAAACTGCTGTGCGTGTTCGCGTTCTTTATTGTCTTTTCTTCGAAAGCGTATCGGATCCATCTCCAACATTCCCGCTAATGTATCGACCGCAAAGTTTTTCGGGAAGCGTTCTTCTACAATCTGTGCCATACTTGCACGCTTACCGTATTCCAGATAAAAGTACGGCATTTGCGCTGGAATACTTCGGCGCAATCCTTTTGAGTCGTATCGATACATTTCGTGTGCGTGCCCGACAATTCCGACGCTTGTTCTGCCAATGCATTTCGAAAGAAAAGTGGTACATCGGACGCTACCTTGGATGGAATCACGGCCACCTCGAGCCGCGTTTGATGAAATTGTTGTGACGGAGGTACGAATTCATAGCACACAATGTCCTTTTTCTTCGCTGTATACATGTCACGAAGACTGGTCTGAAAACGCTCAATTTCTTCCCAAACCTGATCGTCGGCTGCTGTTAGTGAAGGCACATGCTGAATGGGGACAAGATAGAAATGCTTTCCTGGGGTAAGTGATAGCTTGGGTGGTGCCAACACCAGAGTGACATGATTTCCTGACACGAGAAGTCGATAACGATCAAAGGTAGGCGCCTCCAGCCACCACCAGCACTTGGAGGTAAGTGATTGAATGCGGCCGTATCTTGCGGTTTGTCTGTGTTGCTTGGACGATTCTTTGCCTTCTTTGAGAAGCGACTGCATTTGATCAAAGGCTTCGTCATCATCGCCCCATGTATCTTGCAATTTACGTTTGTGTTTCGTGTTGCGTAAAATATTACGAGCCTCCAACTCGGATTGAGACAATCCCGTTTCATCTTCATCTAATAGCGCGGCGTAACCGGATGGCTTGGAAGAAAGACCGGAAGGAACAGCGACACGCGATGGTTCGATGGCTCTTCCGCTCTCTAAAATGAGTCGAAGCTCTTCTGCCGCCGATACATTTCGATCTTTGCCTGATGCCGGAGCTGTTGTGCTGATATTATCAGGCTTTCGTTTGGCTTTTCCTGTTTTGATACCGGAAAGCATCTTGTTGCAGTGTCTTTATAATGAAACGGTTCGAGTGTGAACGGGTGCGGGTTGATGTCAATGATTGATTTTTTCTTTTCCGTGTGAAAAGAACACTATCACGGGCGACGGAGGGACGAAAACTAAAATCTTAAATCTGAGGTGATGACGTTATGATTATGATGTCATTCTCCTTTCTCCTGGTTCCTGGTTCCATAAATCCAAAAAAATCCCAAAAACGCTGGTCGGAATTCGGAACGCGTAACACGGGAACAAGGGGGCTAAGATAGAAATTAGTGGACTAATTTTTTCGCAAAGTCGTGTTTGAGGTTGAGCCTCTTCAAGAAGCAAGGAAAAGTCCTCCTCCGCGGTCTGTACGTCTGCGCAACGCATCACCCTCTACACTAGAGTAAAAAGTGCCAAATATCCCTATTTCTTATCCCTAATGGCATGTGGATAGTATTGTGCTTTCAGCTACTTTTTTCTCCATACATTTTATCTTTTGTCCCTCTGAAAGGCATTAAGTCCTGATCATAAGGTGTTGATTTCGATCCATAGTACGGTGTCATAATGACCAATGCTAGTCATTCAGTCATTTTGCTTCGTCCATTTGCCATTTACCACAGAGGTTTTTCCCCGTGGCAGTTAGCGACGCCGAAAATGACCCTTATGTGAAGTGTTCTGCGTTCTCAAAGTCTTTTTGAATCACAGAGGGCGACGGACGACCTTTCGACAACGTCCCTTGGTGCGAGCCAGCCGGACTTGCCGGATGAATACTTAGGTCAAAGGTGAGCTGCAGACGAGCCAGATGGACGAATATTTATGCGGCGAACTTGGCCGTTCAGTACGCTCTAACTGTAGAGGAAAATTCCTCGTCTATGTAGAGGACAAAAATGTCCGACGTGAATTGGCAAATCGCAGAAATATTTAATGGGCCTTTGCTAATCGGCGAAAATGCACCCTCGGATTGTACCTTCTCTTTAGAAACGTAGATACGTGTAGCCTTCCATCCAACGGATGTTTATGCTCAAGCTCACTGCATCTAAAAAAGTATCAACGAAAGAGGAGCGGCGAGCGGCAGTTTGAATCGACAAAGCTCTACCTTGTGTCCACATCATCAACGTATTGCACCCGTTCGCATTTCATATTCATCGACTTCTGTGCAAGAGCTTTGCTATTTTATAAAACAGCGCTATACGCTTTTTTCAAAGTCAGCTTACGATCGATCGCTCTCATTACGTAGTTGAAGGAGCCGTTTTGTGGTTCGTTCAACAACACACAAAGTATGAGGCTATTGGGATACGGACAACGAACCACAGCGGAAGACCTAAAGAGTCGATTTCCGAAAGCAACAGAGTCAGAATGCCGACGGTTTCACAAAGCTTGTCCTCGTGACGCGGCGGATAAACTCGGTGCTTATCTTGAATGGCGTGAAAAGCATCAGTTGGACTGCTCGCAACACTCCGAGGACCTCAAAACTGCCTCGAAGCCAGCCTTGGATGATGGCTGGTGCGATGCCGTTCGAAAAGCTATAAACGATGTAGACGGATCACAAGCTTCGTCAGACAGTTCTTCCTCTACAGGCTCGGGTGTTTCACCCTGTGATGCGATTTTTCTGGAGGACTCTCCTGCTGAAATAGCCGAGTCAACGCAAGTGTATCTATTCCATGAAAACCAACGCAGCGGCGAAAGCGATACGAGCAGTGACCCCGGCCCGGAATCGCCAGGGTTCGGCCTTACTATTCCTAGACAATGTATACATATTCCCAGATTCGCCGATGGACGAAACATTCATGATCTGGATGGTCATAGGATTGTTATGCACTATCCGGGCCGTCTGGAAGTTCACAAAATGTCGAATGACTTTTATGCCGATGCCATGGCTCTCTTTATTGAGAGTAACCTCGATCGCAACAATGAAGAAAAAGTTACTTTATGTGTAGATGTTCGACCAGGCCGAGGCTGGCCTAACCCTTCCGTATACCATTTACTTGGCTTAATTCGACAGGTGGCCAACGCATTACATGATCTCAATCCACAACGATTGCATCACTGTATTCTTTACCCCATACCTCGTGCCGCCTTTTACATGTGGAAGATGATTCAAAATTTTCTTGATCCCTCACTGCGAGAGCTCATGGTCCTTATCCCAGGTTCAAGTCTAACCGCCCCACTGCCAGCCAGGGCGATGTATAAATACATGAACGAAGAGGCACTGGCGTGTCTCGAGAGATACCGCGACAGCCTTCAAGATAAGTAACGTAACAGATGTTACTTGTTATAGACCAAGTAAAGAAGACCACCTCGCTGCAGCTACCTGGAGAAATCCAGCATTCATACCAATAGTTTACTTTCTATTATTGATTTCAACAAGTCTACTAGCATTACTTTCGTTGCTCTACGTCGAGTTGACTGGAAATCAAGTCGCAAGCGATCCGCGAATTCCAAAGGTAGGAGTCATACCTGGTAGTCATAGCCGGTCAGAACCGCGTGATGATGCTGTGCCAATAAATTCCAAAAATGAGAGTGCTATTTGCGACACACATGTACTAGAGAGAGACGCAAGCCGAACGAGACATGAAGCGTAAATCACCAAACATCAACCACCGAACACTAAATGACTAGACTAAAATACCTTTTGAAAGCACATTCAATGAATTCATGATGACAATATATTTGATTCGAGTTCTATGAGGCCCCCGCAGTGAAAGCATGTGATTAGAATTGCACATGCACTACTTCAAGAAAAGGCTGGCAGTAAATTTGAAAAGATGTGTATCAATCAGTCATCTGCTTTCCTGCTATCCTAAAAGGAAGCGAATCTATCGTACGAGTTCAAACACTGCTCTCCCATCAAAGGGATGGACTTTCAACAGGCTTCCTGAGTGCGGCCGTAGATGCGCATTTTCAATCCATGATCGAATTTCGCGAGCAATATCGGCAGGTTTCGTCCACTCTTCAAAGTTTGCCTTGGGGTTACTTTTCCGATTCATTGGAGTGTCAATGGTAGTAGGAAGGATACCAACCACAGAGAGTTCATCTAGTGCTGGCAATTGTCGACGCACGGATCGTCCTATTTTTCGAATGGACTTGCTATCCAAGCTTTTCCCCGTGGAAGCACCCAGCGTTCGAACGAGATGATGCGTTGCCGCCTTCGCTAATCCATAGCCTAACATTCCTGGGGTTGGAGAAAGGGCTGCTGTAGCCCCTATAGCAACCATGAGACTTCCTGGATTGAGATAGTGCTGAGCAGCGAAAGCGGCTGCTACACACGGATATAAATTCATGTGCATCATTGATTCAGCGACAGATGCATATTCTAATGCACATTTTTCGATTTCGTGCTGCCACTCGTCTGCGTCTGCAATATCCAGACTGTTTCTCATGGACGGCTGTTGAGATGGTGGCGAAGGATCGCGTTGCCAGCCGCCGTTCGCGCAAATAATAGCATCTAGTCCACCTTGCTTCTCGCTTTCCAATGCTAAATGAATTCCACGGGCCAAGTCCTTTGTCAATCGCTTTAAATCTCCATTCGGTTGTAGGGCAATAAATCCATCAAGTTCGTAACCAAAATCTGAAGGAAGCTCCAAAACATCGGCTCCAATGACACTGATTCCGCGCTGCAGCAAATGACTTGCCACGGAAGACCCCAGTGCACCAGACGACCCCAAAACCAGTACAGTTCGTGACAGATCATCGTCGTCGTCCTCTTCCAGAGTGCTGAAATAGCGAGACGATTGATCGGGAGAACATTGTAATGACATTGTTGTCTTTTGGGCCTTTCGATTCAAACGCGAAGTACTTGTAAAGCCATGGATGTCTCTTCGCGTGGTAGCAATGTGGTTGAGAGTGGACCGGGAGGATCGAAAAGTGCGAATGAGCATCCCACTATGATATCTTAAGCAGAACCGATCCCAGCGAAGTTATTCTTCACGCTTTCGCAACAGCTTTCGTAATCACCAAGACTAGTTTTTCGCAATTTGATTCAATGTATGGTTGTCTAACCAAATTACTTATGAAAGAGCTTCGGGGCTATAAACAAAATGGCTTGTCGATGAGCGAAGGCAATTCAAAGGAAGTGAATGCGAATGCAATACCTGTTAAGGTGCAGAAGGGCGAAGATTTTTTCTGCTGCTTGACATCAATACAATCACCGACGCATAACAGACAAGAAGGGTTTTGGTGTTTGATTAAACACATATATATTTTATTCCTAATTTTTTAATCGTCAGAATCTAATCTTGACATTCGACTGAATTTTCCACTTTTCATTCACATATATTTCAGTCTGACACTTCAATGAGTAAGCTTTGGTTCTAACTCCCTAGCCTTAGTGCGCTAGTAGAGGGCCAGTCCCGAGCCCGTTTCCCAATGAGGGGGATTCCGTTTTGGCATTCCTTCTCTTGGATTTCGCAGAAGCATACTAACTGACCTGACCAGGGAAAGACTCATGCGCGCCCGGATGAAGCCACAGATCTCGGAGTATGGCTTGTTCCACTTCCGCTGAAGTTTTCTTGCAAGCTGTCTCGATGCTGAAATAGCCTGTTGTCCCATCATTCCGTCAATGGAAAAGACCAGGGGAGTGAAGTCTCGTCTGCGTTCGTGGCAAGGGGGTCCGTACATGCTACGCTTTTCACGCTCTTGAGAAGCCAGAACCTTAATCGGGTCACGGTTTCTGTATGACGGTGCGTCGGTATCAGTAACTCGGACATCGAAAATGGTCGTTCGTCTCTCATTCCAAAAGCCATAGGCCGAAACATCTCCTCGAAGCTCTTGAACCTGTGTACTGTTGTTGCTGTTGCCAAATGTGTGAATGGTAGGCTCATCGCCGAACAGATTTGGGTCCAAAGGCTTGCGTGCAAAGAGACATGAATTCGCTTTCAGATCGTCGTGTCTCTGGATAACAAGTCCACCGTTTTTGCATTGTTGTGCATGTTCGACTGTAAACGGTTTATTGCATCCATCACATTCGTTCTACAAAATAATTTCCTTATGTCGTACTAGTTTTGTACTATAGAATGTTGTGTAGTCTTGTGTAAGTCTTTATATACAACCAATTTTTCGAGAATCAATATTCTTGTTCAGAGACAGTAGCTAAGTTAATGAGGTTCCTACCGACGACTAGCTGTTGCTGATTGCAAACAAGACAAGTGTTACTGTCGCTCGAAAGAGTTGTACGAATATTTGACACCCCTCGTGGGCCCCCCTACCTTTGCAGTTCCTACTTCATGCTGTCGTTGGCAAAAGAAGTGTTCTCGTTGGCGATAGCGACATTCAGTCCAGCCATGGTGCGCAGGTTCTTGATTGTGTTTTGCTAGTTATATGTCTAGATAGAAAGCGCAGATTCGCTATTGCACACGTTATTTTATTAATTTAGCCATTTGTTGGCATCCCTATTCTACAGTTTACACTTTCCAGTTGCCCATCGCATAGTTAAAACGCAGTTTTACCACTTCTCCAAACATTTTCCCGCAAACGGCAAGTACCCCACCAGGGGACGACACCAGTTTCGACCCGTGTTTGTCTTCCCACAACACGGATACCTCTCGCACGCGAACGCCTCGTTGTTTCGCTCGATAGAGCACTTCTACATCATGACTCCACCCAGGTAAGTGCAGATTCGTGTACAACAACTGTGCCGCCGGTAAGGTCATGAGCTTAAAGCCACACTGGGTATCTTGAACGTTCAAATCGCCACAGACAGATCGCACTACCGAGCGAAATCCCCATCGGAAGAATAGCCGTAAAGCCGACGGAGAATCGTAGGTACGAAAACCATTGACGAGGAGAGGTTGACTGTACTCGTTTTCATCTATTGTTGAGTTACTCGCCAGTTCTTCTTCCATGACGCGAAAAAATGCCTCTAAATCATCAATTCTAGCACTTCCATCCGCATCTGCCGTCAGGATTATTCTCGGATTCGCCGATTCCTCTTTGTGTCGTTGCTTAACAATGTGTTGTATGCCGTACGCCAGTGCCGCACCTTTTCCTTGGTTGGTCGGCAACGATGTGCAAACAGTGGGAATTTTTGTCTCTAGCTCACTCACGACACGAGCAGTATTATCCGACGACCCATCGTCTATAACTAGGATTGATGTGCGGTCCTGCCATCGCGATGAATTCGATAAATAGTGCGCGTACAATTCCAGTGTTTCTGTAATTCGAAATTCTTCGTTGTAGGCCGGAATTAAAACGGTCAGTGAAGGTACATTTTCGGACTTCGAGTTCGACTGAGACATTTGATGCCATCGCGTACTGCGGTTATTTCTTGACAGAGTTCGTACAGTCCAGCTCTTTGCCGTTTGTTGAAACAAAATTACGAAAGCTAGAACGATTGTTTGCATCATCGCGATACCAGTAAGGTATCATTATTATTTATGTATCTTCCTCGAGAGAACGACGTGCGAGTGCGAATGTACGATTGTGGCAGGCGCCGATTGCTTTTGCATCGTGCGCCCAATAAGGAGTATGTGTAACATTTTGTGTAGAACCAGGAAAGGACGTTAAAATTCTGCCTCTAGTACAAGATTCTACTTAGCATCCACGACGAGGCAGAATTTTAACGCCGTTTCCAGAAATAGCTTCATACAGCGATGATTCTTCTTCTGTGGTTGGTCCAAAAATTCTGGACTGTGTTGCGTCAGACAGATATTCTGTGACCGTCGTTCCAGAAATTCTGGAATTATTGGTGTTCACTGCTAAATCCAGACAACACGTTGACACTATAGTGAAGCTTTGAAGCAACAATGCGTCGACGCGACGGTTGATGTAAATGCGTCGCATGCGTATATTTCTTTCAATGAACCCCAATTGAAATATCATAAGCAACAGTTAAGCTCTTGGTGTAGCTGAATGAGCGAAGAAGTATCGACCACGTCGGCCGCTTCGTTGGCGCTATTTCTCGGCAGTTGTGTCGCCTTTGCGTTTTGGAGGAGAAACGAGGTCGATCACAGAACCATGCTTTCCTCGAAAGAAGTGATTCTTGTGTTACGCAGACGTCTCTTTTCCAAGAGTTTGAGTCTATCCTACGAGAACTCAGACCCTCTGCTCATCGTCGAGGTAGATATTCGACATTTGCAGGTTGCAGCGTGAGACTTCCCTCTCACGTCTCTTACTCCGTATCACACAGGGCCGCGGATGTTATTTAATAGACGAACGCGGACACAAATATCTCGATACACGAAACAATGTTGCTCATGTCGGACATTCTCATCCTCATGTCGTCCAAGCGATTCAACGCCAAGTGGCTCTCCTCAATACCAATACGCGATATTTGCACCCAACGATGACACGGCTAGCCGAACGACTCGTTCGTCTATTGCCGGATTCACTGGAAGTCGTCTTTTTCTGTAACTCGGGAAGTGAAGCGAATGATTTAGCATTGCGTTTGGCGCGAGCTTATGCCAAGGGCAGTGAAAATACGATTGTCATGGATCGTGCGTATCATGGTCATACACTCGGCACTTTGCAAGTGTCTCCGTACAAATACGACCACGGCAGTGAAAGTATTCACACAAACCCGTCCCACTATTATAAAGTACCGTGTCCTGACACGTATCGAGGTGTACATCGAGATCTAGTTACAGCAGGAACTATGTATGCCAAATACGTACAGGAGGCTTGTCATCACTTTCAGTCGAAAGGCGAAAAGATCCGTGCATGGATTGTGGAAGGCGGAATGAGCGTGGCGGGCGTCATATTGCCTCCCAAAGGGTACCTTTCGGTGTGTGCGGAAGCGGTCCGTGCCGCCGGTGGACTCTACATTGCCGATGAGGTACAAACGGGGTTTGGTCGACTGGGGTCTTGTTTGTGGGCCTTCCAACACAACGATCCCGCAATCACACCGGATATTGTGACAGTGGGCAAACCATTTGGAAATGGAATGCCCTTGGCCGCCATAGTAACGACTCGTAAGGTTGCCAGTGCATTTGAGAAGTGCGGAATCGAATATTTCAAAACATTTGGTGGCAATCCCGTTTGTGCTGCGGCCGGAGTCGCTGTCCTGGATGTTTTGGAGAAAGAGAATCTTCAACAGAATGCCTTGGAAGTCGGAATGTATCTGAAACAGCAATTCGAATTATTACAGTCAACAATCGAGCTCATTGGAGATGTGCGCGGCTCGGGTTTATTTTTGGGAGTCGAGTTGGTCCGCGACAGGTCATCGTTGGAACCTGCAACAGCAGAAGCTTCTTTCATTTGTTCGATTCTTAAATCAAAGTATCACATTTTGACAAGTATTGACGGACAGTATGACAACGTGATTGTTATAAAACCTCCCATGGTATTTTCGAAGACGAACGCGGTCGAGTTCATTGCCTCTTTCCGGCAAGCTGTACTGTTAGATCTACCGGCAGTGGATCTCACGAAAACGAGTTTCACTCCTACATAGCAATGTGGAACGCGTGAGAAACTTTGCGGCAAAGCAAGACACAGCACGTCGCTTCTTCTTTCTATTGGATGACCAGTGGTGAAAAGCTGAACGTCTTTTGACAATCTACGTTTCGTTTCGTTTCGTTTTCAAAGCGAATGACGATTTGTGCAGGATCTGAAACAGATCGGAAAGTGTTAAAACAAGATCTCTATTTTGCAGTTTTGTTTGTGGTCTGTGCAACGTTCATACTGTATGCTAGCAAGAGTGAATCTGATTTGCCAAACCCTTTGAAGGTACATAGATCAACGCATAGTTGCGTTAAATTTCGTTGTAGCTTCTCTTCATTCTCAAAGTTCGACGGCGAATGCGGTCCTATGCAAATCCAGTGACAAACTCATTGCCCAATCTCTTCAGTACGTCGGACCAATCGGTCATTCCCTCCAACAAACGATCCGTATCGACACGACAAAATTGATTCGATTGCACCAGCTTTTCAAAACTGGCCTTCACAGCGTCAATATCAGCATATTCTGGTGCGTAATACTGCTCCCAGTGAATACTTTCTTGCAACAACTCTTCCAACTCTTTCGCTGAGGGACAGATGAGTGGCATGTTGGTAATGGTCATGTTCAGATTGGTCAAATTATAAACAATATCATGACGCATGACATTGGTCGTATCAAAGATACCTTTTTCAGCCGCCGCATACACAATATTATCAAAGAAATATTCCAATCCACTTCTCGCATTGGCGTGGATTTCTCTTCCTTGCGTTCGATAGTACTCACACGAAGTCGTAGCATGGGGCAACGCGTCACAAACAAACTGCTCGGTAATCTTTTGCGTCGGATGGTGCATATTAAGCACTGTGACACTGACATTCAAATCATACCACTGCGCCAAATCGTCCGGTAGGTAATGCGATCGGAGTCCGAAACGTTCGTGTTTTCGCAACAGCATGACTTCGTTCCACGAATCCAGTGCTTCTCCGCCTTCGTGCGGCCACAGTTGTCGTTCTCGTAATTCGTAGTCGCGTTGTTTGCGGGCACTGATGAGCCATTCATGAAATCGACGGTAAACCGCCACGACCGAGACGTCCCAGCGCTCTTGGAGAAAGGGCATGAAATCCTGTTGCACGCGTTCGACGGCCTCGAGATCCCAAATGGCTTTCGAATAGACTTCTTCGGACAATAATATGTTTTTCCCGCGCCAGCGTTCATCATCGAGCAATCGTAAGAAGCGTTGATAACACGGATGTTTTGGTTTTTCGCGTAGTTTGTAAGGACAATACAGTAAGACTTCTTGCAGTGCCCTCAAAAAGGTGTATCGTCCCAAGTATATGTAATTGTCGGCTTTGAATGTATGTTTTCTAAATTTGTAAAAAAAGTCTTTCTGTAATGTCGTGGAAGCTGTCTTTTCCGGGCCGATATGAATGACAAGATGCGGTTTTGTTGCGTAGGTCGTTGTTGTGTTGTGTATTGTTGTATATAGCGGAAGATCGGAGGACGATGAGGATTCATTATAATCGCCTTCGGATGGGAAAGAATCATCATCTGATGGATAAATCGAAGAGTTCTTTAGCGTTTGTACAGGTATCATAGATGAAACGGCTTCGATTGTTGCGATTTCCGCTTGTAGTGGAAGTGATGAAGGAATTTCGATCCTATTAAATACATTCCAGGTAATACTGGTTACCCAAAGAGCTGCTATTCCTACCAGAAGACGAAATGTCGTGAAGACTTGTTTTATTCTTGGTTTCATGGTTAGTTGTTGATGTAAAGCAATAGATAGAATTGGAATGGAATGGAATTGCCGGTCTTCGCAAAGATTGCGGCAGTTGAAGCGTTTTGTGGTGATGCAGGCAATGGGCAATGCCACTGTCGTTTCTTGCTTTCTCTGTTCATCCACTTTTTGTTGCAGTATGTCGTTGAAAGTCACGTCTGTTTACGTTTTGTGTAATCAGGGTCATTCTGTCGTTGGTCATTGATGACTGCTCTGTCTGTACTCAAAATCGACTTGTTTCTACTTTAGGGTTTAGGATGAAGACACTCCCACCTCCCACAACCGTAACTTTAACATTAATCCTTTTCATCTCAATGACGACTCAACTCGATTCCAGTCCCGTTGACGCTGGACTTACGTCATCCGTCTGTCCTACGTTGTTGTCGTGCGCACCTTTGGCTCGCGCATCATCCAATTTTCGCATTCCGATGATGCGCACTCGCGATCTCTCTCTTTTTTTGTTGCTGTGTTGTTTTTGTTTTCTCTCGATGATCGAGTTCGCAACACAACATCGCGGTGTATTTCAATTACGCTTACTTCAAATATCATGCGTATTTCCTTTGCTTCGACTCTTCTCTTGGCTTCCACTGCCAGCGCTTTCACACACATTCATTCTCGTCCTACCTTTTCCACTCGAATCATGGCAACTTCCCAAGAGGAATTGAAGAAACTCGTCGGTTACAAAGCCGTCGATGATTATGTCAAAAGCGGTATGGTTGTTGGTTTAGGGACTGGTAGTACGGCTTATTATGCCGTCGAACGAGTTGGCGAAAAACTCAAATCCGGTGAACTAAAAGACATTCTCGCTATTCCAACCTCCGTGCGTACCAAAGAGCAAGCCGAATCACTCGGCATTCCTCTCGTCACTTTGGACACACATTCCAAATTAGATGTCGCCATTGATGGAGCCGATGAAGTTGATCCGGAATTGAATCTCACCAAAGGTGGTGGCGGTGCCTTATTCCGTGAAAAGATTGTCGAAGTCTGTGCCGACAAGTTTATTGTCATTGTGGATGAATCCAAATTGTGTGACGGCTTGGGACCGGGATTTCCCATTCCAGTCGAAATTGTACCCTTTGTCACGAACACACGATGCGCATGATTGGTGACTTGCCGTCCTGTAAAGGAAAGTGCAAGCCCGTGTTGCGTTTGGGCAGTGCGGCTAACAACAAAGCCGACGGAGACGAACCGGCGGTCACGGACAATGGAAATTACATTGTGGATTTGCATTTTGAAGAACCGATCAAAGATCCGATGACCATGGGAAAAGAAATTAAGAATGTTGTTGGTGTTGTGGAACACGGTTTGTTCTGTGGTATGTCGACGGCGGTCATTATTGCGGGGTCGGATGGTATTTCGGTCAAGGAGGCCAAGTAACTTTAGTATGCGCAATCAAATGATAATGATAACAATGATAATAAAGCGACGTCGCTTTAGCACCATAAGTTTATGCTATAGCGGATTACTTGGCCTTTTTGGTTGGCAACGCCATACTGCTCGTCCGCCTTCGTTGTAAGAGATGCAAGAGCAATCGACTCGATTCATCGGGGACTCCCGGCAAACAGTGATGCAAGCAATCGCCATCCGTACTCACTGCACCAATGCGCAGACCCAGTTGTTGAATGTACCAATGATAGGTATCTAAAAACTCCAGTTGCTGTGATGGACCCAAAACTTGTTGCAAGGTATATTCAACTAAAGCATTTTGAGCACGAAAATTCCACCAGTGAAACTTCTTTCGTTTCTCGTCGGCCATGTACCACGGCAAGGACTCCACATGCTGTTCTATTTTTGTTAGCAAAGAAGATGAATCGTTTTTGGAATCTAAGTAGGGAACCGGAAATGTTTCACATTGCGGTATACCAGGTGCCGTTGTACGCCAAATGAAGACACGGTCGTCGTCCTGCTCGAGCCATGTTCGAAACAACGGTAATACTTGTTGCAATTGTGGAAAGAAAACATCATCTGGATCATACCAAGCCCCACGATTCACTACGAGGATAGCGGGTTGATACTGATCGATCATTTGTTGTACTCCGGCGAGTGCTAATTTGTTGTTGCGACTCCAAAAGATGGTGGTGTTTTGACAGCATTTGAATTCTTCCAGTATTTTACGCTCTACGGTGGGTTCTGCTTTCAGCAAGTACTTCTTTTCAATCAAGACGAGTGAGAAAGAAAGCATTTCGGCGACGATAAGACTACTTTCCATCTCGGAAAAAAAGAGGTACGTACCAAGGACCGAAAGATTTGCCACGAAATGGAGTCACCAATGAATCCCAATGTCTTGTGTTCCAATGCTTCACACAGTATTGCGGGATCCCATTCGATTAATTGACACGAGTCGTCGTCAACATTCCATTGTGTGGGATAATATCCCTTTCCGTTCTTGTAATACGTTTCTTCCCATGAAGTTGAACGATACCGTAATGGCTGGGTAGGATTGTACGTCCAAAATCCTTGCTGTACTTGTTCACGCGAACAATAGGACAGAATTGAAGGAGCAGTTGCAGCTACAGTTGGAAAAGATACGTTTTCCAAGTTGGTCGTTGCATGCAAAATGACTCGTCCTTTTTGGGATCGATCAAACGATATTGTTTCGCCAGGAAGAAAGGAAACAGAATGCCAATCAGAACGGTTCCCGCAATCACCCCTAACGTCAGAACAGTTTTACGTTTTACTTATAGAGGGTGCGAATTATCGTTCATTGTGAATTGTGACTAATACAACTTCTGAGAGACACCGGAGTAGCTGAGTAATTACAGTGCGTGGTAGTGTAGGGTGGAGTATGTTTGGTTTTTGGCTGTTTACGCCGGTCAACGAAGGGACGACGACTCGTGACTTGATGAATGATACACGAACTCAATAATCGTTTTTTCACTTATAACAGCGCGTTGTCTCCTTTTTCTCTCATGTCCGACGCCGTTGACTCATTTATTGCTTCTGATGACAATCATTCACACGATGGAAGACGATGAAAACGACGCATCGCAATATGACAAAGAAGAGGGAGAACTCGGACAAGACGAAATCGGTCATGACGAAGAGGAATTGTTGTTGTTAGTTTCGTCGTCGCGCAAGGATGATACAAAACAGACACCTATTCATTGTCGCAGTCGCTCCACTGTACAGACGTTACTTCTCGTCTGGGTGATCACTGCAATTCTATTTTATGAAATAGGCCAATGGAAGTGTCAAACAAGATCCAAGAATAATCATTCAACAACATTTCACGAAGCAACAACAATATCACACAATATCACCAACAACAATCACTTTCATGACAATACCGAATATCCACTCGATCAACCATTTTCACCGTTTGGAATAGACCGCAAAGACTATCGTCGTGTTTGTGCCCATGTACACTCATCAGAATTGTGCTTAACACTCCGTTTTCCGTTTGCGGTCGAACCACAAGACCCACAGTTCGAATATCCACATCCAGTCCAGGAACGCATGTACGATTTGGACGCTACTATGCACACACTGGATGGTGCCGATTTGATTCAGTGTCGACAGGATACGGCAGCAGAAATGACGAATATGAATGAGAAAGTCGTCACGTGTCTCGAACGATGGACACTCACGCAAACCAATCCGAGCAACACGGTTGTCGGTGTGTGGACCCGGACGGAACTGAAACCCACTCGAGGAGAAACAGACTTTTATGGTGTACAATTGTCGGAAGAGCAAGGGCAACGGATCGATGACTTTTTTAAAAGTCATGTCATTGTGGTATTGGGGGCTTCGCCCACTCCAGCCGTCACGGAATGTCTCTCCTCTTTGTTCGGACGTTGTCGGAACGGAGGAATCAAACCTCTTTCGAGTCTTTGTGAAGGTCACTATAGAATGTTGCAGGATCGGGATTTGGGAAATCTGTATACATACGGAACCCTTCCAGAAAATGAGACATTTATCGGCGTCATGGGCTATTATCCAAATGATGACAATCACGGACGCCACCATTCTCTTTCGGTCAAAGATATTCCCGAGCTCATCCGAGGACCCGATTTTCAGCGTCCCAACTCTCTAATAAAGCGAAAGCTATCGTTCATTATTGATCATCCGATCGCGCACGTGCAAAATGAGAACATGATTGTGGAGGAATGGAACACCATTGCCGCAATTCAACAGGGGTATCCGCAACAAATCATGAATATTTATTCTCCCGAGGGACGAAAGATTTTGAGCGAGGCAGGTTGGGAGCCAGGACATGTCATTGCTTTTGACGGTATTCCTCAGTTCAATCCGTCAAAAACAGGAGCATTCGATTGGAGCCTAAAGACAATCAGGAAGGAGGAGAAATTCATCGCTAATAAAGGATATGATGGTTGGATGGAAGATTATGGTACCAAATGCCGTGGTCCGTTGCCACCGCAGTCCGCGCTCAAGAAAGTGAATGAGCTCGCTCGAGAGGGCTATCAAAACGCGGGGCTAGATCCGAACTTTTATGGTCGTACTTGGGAGTTCGCCAATCAATTTTGGTTTGCCGTGAAAGGATGGACGAAAGACAAGGGGTTGGATTGCACCCATGCCAAACAAAATGGAACGGGATTGTCGTGTGTTCACAAATACTTTTTGCAACTAATGATTGATGATCACTATCGGACCATTGAGGAACGTCGAGAAATCAGATGACGAGATTAGGTAATTTTAGACTTTATCATAACATTTTTGCACAATTTTGGAGCAATTTCTTACCGGCGTAGTGAGTAGTGATGTCGTCCAACTCAGTTAAAACTTAGTCCCTAGATTTTTCGGGTTTCGTTCTTCTAATAAGCTATTGTATCGTTGGTATCGTCTCTGATGGCATTACCGTGTTGAGTGAATTGCGTTAGTTGCCTTCCAGGGAGAAAGATGGATCGATTCCATTATTCAGTATTTACCGCTAGGTCTCAAATAGGAGTAGAATAAAGAGAAGCGAAAAGCGGATTTCCCCCGACTCCATGGATTGTGCAATCCCGAGCGAAAATGCAGCAAAACTACAAAGTACGTAATGCAAGCAAACTGGTAAGAAGCAAGTCATCTTCTTTCGTCACAGATAACAAATATCATTATTCACAAACGAAACATAAAATGAGCAACAAAGAAAAACTTTCTGGAACTCATTCCGCAGGAATCGGCACCCAGGCTTCATCCGATCGACCGGGATTATCGTGAAAGCACCTGTCCGGTCTACCGGATGATGATTCGGTGTCCTTCGCATGTTCGTGATCTTTATCAAAGCAAACAAGACCGTCCTACAGTGATTCAAACAGATAATGAAACCTTGATCTATGTTGGGTGGTGTCTTTCGGTGAATCATGGGAATGACTATTTACTTATCATCGACTGGAACGTAGATCAGAAAAATGTAACCTGTCGAATCATAGGTCCTTCGAAAGAAGCTGTATTTGAAACCGCAATTATGATTGACAATCTACCATCGACGGATTTGAATCGCTTTCAAATTCATACTCGTGATGCATTCCCAACAATCGACTTATTTCGTTGGTTTCACGCAAACTATACATCAACCCATTTTTCATTTGAATTCGTTTCACGCCGCTCAGAATATTTAGGCATCCGGCGTACTTCGGAAGGTTGTGTCATGATAACTTCTTGCAACGCTTTTACCAGCTATTGCGAAAATGACAAATCTCTGAGAAGCATTTTTCTGCCATTGCTGGTGAACGGAAAGTCGGTCAATAATTTTCACTTTATCTCGTCGTTTCTGGAACAGAATGTCGATTCCCTGTGTGAACTCCTACAGCTTGTACTTGACACTGTTGAGCCGGCGCTCAAGCGAGCGAGAAAAGACGAGGAGAACGTGAAAGGTGGTTTGATTGGGAATAACACCACGCAGCGCAATATCTGATACATCGTGCATGTGCGACCAAGCTGCGATCATCAAATAATACAGACATGTTGCTTTAATGGTTGCTGTTAAGAGTTGGAAGAGCACATTGAATGATAAAAGTGCGCAGTAATTAATGGTTGTTTGGTCGCACGAGAGTGCTGATTGTTTACCAGTAGGGAATTCTCCTATTGGAATGTCTACTTAACTAAATGTTACCAAATTTTCTTTTTGTTTTTTTTGCTATACGACTGTTTATTTTACTTTTATTTTTGCTTCAGACTGATCTTATTGGCCAGCTTTGGCTGGCGCAGTCTCAGTCTTTTGACTGACACTGTGTGGAAGAGAGCTTACACTTTTGTGATCCATTTTCCACCTTTTTTAGGCGCCGCCCTTTGTCGGACGGGGGACGCGTATGCTTAAAATGCAATCAAACAACCCAATTGGGGTCGGGTAGAGCGAGCCTTCTCGATGCAGGGACTTGGCCCAAACACGGGGCCGCCACCTCAAGGTATGCCTTCTCAGTCGACTTTTGTCGCCGGGGTCATCCTTCGGGTGGAATTTCTACCATGCTGCCTTAATATGGAGCTAACCTCTTCCAGCTGGTTTTCAGCCGGCCCTCCTTTGGCGGGGGTCGGCCGCCAATTCTGGGGGACGCCACCGGGATAGGTATGGTCATCGCAATCGGTCGTATCGGTCCTCCTTTGAGGCCGTCGCCGTTGGTGCCATCCTCCTCTGTCGTGGAATTTCCATGGCAACTTTACGGAATGATCGCATACCAGGTCGTCACCGTGGATTTATTGTGCTTGGAGTTTTTCCTCCAGCACGACACCATCTTTGGGTGTCGAGTAAGCGTCTCTCCTCTTACTTCCGCACCCTGCCACGCATACGCTGGTACCAGCTCTGAAGTTACCCTCAGACCGCACTTTGACTATGGTCTTTGCCATGGCCCTTCGAAAAGAGAATAAAGGCGAGGAGCGGTGAAGGCACCGAGGCACAGCACATCACTCATTCCTTGACACAGAGAACTTGAGGCGAGGAGCGGTGAAGGCCTCAGGGCTCAGCACATCACTCGGCCTCTCTCCAGAGCAAGAGAAGGACGGAGGCTTCAAGGCACACGCGATTTCTCTTGCTCGCATTGTGGTAGGGGGCTACTCCGCAGGGTCCGTGCACTACCCGTCGGTAAGGTGTGGTTCCCTGCGGACGAAGATCATTGTAATATCTGACTGCAATAAGCAAATGAGAAACAAGAGCAAGGTGAGCAAGTGACAAGATGCACTGCTTCGTTAGTGACAAATCGCACTTCGTGTGTGATTTGACACAACGTGCGATTTGTGAGACGAAAAGAGGATGCAAATGATAAATGGTTGATTGTCGAGTGAGTCGTGCGGAGAGCGGTTTTCGCGGCCGTTTCCGTTTTCGCGACCAGTTTTCGATCGCCAATTTGCATCTCCGACGAAACCGGGATTGATAGCTAGCAAGGTAAACCCGAAACAAAAATCAAACGAGTTAATAATAGTCATCAAGATCATGACGAAGGTCGAGAATGTTGATGTGTTTGTTTTATTCCAATTCCGCAAGCATTTCGCACTCTATACTGTGATGCGTCTTGAAGCAACAGCTATTTCGTACTACCTGGTACTTATGAAGCTTGAAAGTACCAGTTTCAGGTCTAACAAAATCGGAACGGTATATCCCCTATAGCAGGCGAACCGTTCAAAAGAACTATCAATTTAAGTGTAGCTGGTCTATGAGTCCCTTTTATGATGATGATTCATGGATTGACAGTCAATCACGAGCCAGTATTTTCTACTCCGGAGTACCTGGTATAATTTCTCAATTTAGAGTATTTGTTAAGAAGAGGTTCATAAACAGTTTTATTCTAAAAATTGGTAGGTGGCAAATGGATAATGTGTTAAAGAATATGCGTGAAACTCCGATAGAATCGGAAGAACAGCATGCTAAACCTGATGATGCACTAACAGGCACTGACGATCGTAGTGATGGAAATGTTTACGAAACGATCAATAGTCTTCATATGTATTTGGGGTTGCATTATCCGCGTTCTGGAAAAGACAAGAATGTAGATCCGATTTTCCCACACGATCATGCACCCTGGCACGCGGTTGGATTTCCGCAGCGCGTGGCTCGGTTACTAATTTCATTGATACCGAAGAACGAGGAATTTCCGAAGCGAGCACTTGATATAGGATGTGCCGTCGGTGGCTCCTCTTTGAGCTGGCCAAAGTCTTTGGAAAGGTCGATGCCTTTGACTATAGCGAGTCGTTCGTCAAGGCTGCCAAACAACTGCAAGCCAACGAGGTGATACGATTTCAAATTCCGGTCGAAGCCGAACTCTATGAAGAAGTGACAGTCGTGTACGATGAAGACGTGACAGAGGAAGTGCGTCAAAGAGTTCATTTTTTCACGGGGGACGCGTGCTCGTTACAGGATATGGTGGAGAAGGGTTTGTTATCGGGACACGAATCCTATGATGGAGTTCTCTCGGCGAATTTGCTTTGTCGGTTACCAGAACCCATGGCTTGCCTCAATGATTTGCCTAAAATTGTAAGAAAGGAGGGCGTGGTAGTTATTGTAACACCATTCAGTTGGTTGTGTGAATTCACGCCCCGGGAAAGATGGCTTGGCGGGTTCATCGATCCTCTTACGAACGAGTCTGTCTATTCCAAGACTGCTTTGCAAACGGTGATGGAAAAGAATGGGTTCGAGAAAATCCATGAAGAACAGGTCCCTCTCCTTATTCGTGAACATCAACGCAAGTACCAATACATCGTGAGCGAAGCTACCGGGTGGCGGAAAGTGAAATAACGCGAACACAAACATGTTATTTTTACTTTTTCATCCTAAATTTTACCTTTATGCAAAGCTTACGATGATTCATCAAGGTTTGCCTGCAGCACCACTTTACTGTTATCCGTGGTTGACTTGATTTCCGTATTGCAGGTCCGAGAGAATAGTTAGTTTGTAGTCTACCCTAAAGCGTAGGTGGTTGCAAATAATTATACATAATTTTAAAACAAACCAACATGTACTTATACTATGCTTGTAGCAACAGTGGCAAACAAATCTAAATATTTATTTTTGGTGTATTAAACTATTTACAAGTACTGTACCAATATCGTGAAGAGACGTCGATGCCTTAGATCGAACCACCAAATGCTGGTAGTGTAGTGCAGGGTTAGAGTTTAAAGATCATTATTTTTGAAAGATCTCCGCGGGCAAAAAGATTCGCAAATTTTCAGCCGGCGTGCCAATGTAAAAGCTTCTCGTTGTGTCATTACATCGGTTATATAGTTGCTTCAAATTATTACTTGCATACATCAAATAGTATCGAATCATGACGAAGATAGCAACATTCACAACTTCTATGGGCACTTTCAAGGCCGAGTTGTATGACAAGGAGATGCCTATTACAGTCGGAAACTTTATTGATTTGGCCAACGGGGGCTTTTACGACGGCATCCACTTTCATCGTGTTATTCCGGATTTCATGAATCAGTTTGGATGCCCGTACGCCAAAGATCCGAACAGTAATCGTGCGGGTACGGGTGGTCCTCCTCCGCATTCGTCGTTTCAGTCCGCCGACGGAAAATCCTACAAGCGCAATGATGAAGGAGGCATTCCGGACGAAATTGGGCAGCCACAGCACCGCATCACGAATGCGCCAGGTACTTTGAGTATGGCGAATACGGGGCAGCCGGAATCAGGAGGCTCTCAGTTCTTTATCAACGTGGCTGGTATGTAGTGTCTTGGTGGAAAAGACGTGTCCGTGATGTGATATCTTCCTCTCACTTTGTATTATTGCTTGCTTCATCCTTTCAATTCTCTTACAACAACATTCACAGACAATAGCTTCTTGGATTGGTTCGATCGTTCAACCGAATCCGCGCATCCCGTCTTTGGTAAAGTGATTGACAACTATCCGTTGGTCGTCAAGATCTCGCAAGTTCCGACGCGCAATGATAATCCAGTTCAACCGATCAAGATGATCTCGGTGCGTGTCGAATAAAAGCGAAGTAGAGTCAAACGTTGATGAAGGAATGGGGGGAAAGTCGTTGGATGAAAACAACGCTTTCAAACATAGGCCCGACGGTTACCTAACAATGAGAGATGGTGCTAAGTTCGTTTAGCCGTATATTTTACACATTTTTATAGCTACCAGTACTTCTTAATTTCCTACTTTAGGAACGTTTTGTTGCTTACTTTGTACGGATGAGCCTTAGAACCAGACAAAATAAATGACGAGCAATGTGATCACCATGCCCGCCGCCACCAAATACGCATCCGTAATGTCTCTTCGCTCAATTATACGCATAGTCGATTGTGTTATTCCCAATGCATTTCCAATATCCACAACTACTTTACTAACACCCCGCAAACGCTGTCGCTGTTCGACCAATTCTTGGTAGCTTGCATCTGCTTGTGAAATCAATCCCAACACGGCATAATTACTCGACTCTAACGACTGCGATTCTGCCGCTAAATTGGTCAAATCATTGTCTTGTGGGTTTTTACGCCTCCTCCGCAACAATTCATCACGCTGTCTTTGATACTGAGAGGTCTGAAATTGTTGTTGTCCCTGCTGTTGCAATTGCGCAGCCTCCTGTCGAAGCTCCTGTATCTTGTGTTTCCAGATCGGCCGTTGCGCTGTCGTTTCTCTCAGTAACAAATCATCCATTACATCCAATTGTCGATTCAATTCTTCAACAGTCAAATACAATTCGGTGGCAGTGCCGTTGCTGGAATGCAAGAGAGCGAGTTGTTGACGAGCGTCGTAGGCGAGTTTGCGGCATTTGGGGAACAATTCGCCAATCGACGTCATGCTGGAATGTTTGAAGGGACTGTGCGCTTTTGAAATTCGAAACAAGTCCTCCGAAGAAGCGGCAAAGATCAAGAAGACTTTGTAAAAATAATTAATGTTTGTTTGCTGCTTTGGAGATTATGACAATAAAATCGAAGGCTTGATACCCCGGTACAATTACGACGTACGTACCGTTACCTCGTACCGGTACGTGGTACTGTACCGGGGACCCTTATTCCGTTTCCGGTACTGAAGTAGGTTTTTAGTATAGAGAGCTCCGTGTCTCAGACTTTTTGCCAATTATATGATGAGCAAAGAACGGTCAACGGTTTCCCGATTGCAACAGAAATGAGGAATAAACATACGGAGTAATCAGAAGAGAGCGTCTTGATTATTTGATCTGTGACTCCAAGAACACATCAACTTAATCATTTCCTTGGTGAATTGTTGCATAGTTAAGTGCAATCGATTTCCTCATCATCATACGCACACAAATACAACCAGAGGAATCGCCGGAGCCTCTCAGCATCCTTCCTTGTCAACATGGAGAGCATCAAGCGAACTCCTCACAAAGGACCCGCTAGCCTGTTTAAGGCTCTCTCTACGCCTCGATCTCTATTGAGTCATCCCACGGCAGCTTCTTCTCTTCTTTCGGGAAGTCACGGTCGACAACGGCGGCAACAACGAAATATTGTGAAACTCGACTTGCAACGAGCACGACGGTACGGCATGAAAGAGAATGCTCGCTTCAATCGCATCAAATTCACCCACGCCGGCACTGTGTTCATTTACGATCCCTTAAAGAACAAAGAAGTTACTTCGTATCCAGCCGCGGTGGGGAAATACACCGGTTCGGCCTTTGAGAAACCCATTCATGTGCCCCCTTATCCACTCCCCGCTCATGCGTATCATCAGTCGACGAACCGAAAAGCTTATTTACATGAGAATCCTAGAGCCGTCACGTCACATTCAGTCTTTTTGGTCGATATGTCCGGTTCGATGCGATGCGATGATATCAATGGAGCACGATGTCGTGCAGATGCTGTGTGGACGACGATCGCTCGCAACTATGTGCTTGATCCCTTGAAGGAAGGAACACTTTCGTCATCAGATGTGGTGAGTATTGTCGCGTTTCGGGACACAGCCGAAGTGTTGGTGGCACAAGCACCCGTGGATTATGTTTTGTTCAATCGGATATTGACATTTTGCGAGTATGAGACGGTGCGACCCGAAGGGCCTGGGAAATATCTCCCCGCCCTGGACATGGCCGAATCTTTACTGGAATGGAACAAGCTGGGAAGTTGCGCTTTAAGTCTTTTGTTCTTTTCGGATGGGAAACCTTCGGATCGAGGAAATTTCGTGGCTCGTACCGGTCAGATTGCCGCGAAATACGGACATCGTCTTACCATGAGTTGCATAGGAATGGCCGAACCCAGTGAAGATTTTGTCATCCTACAAGCCATGGTGGAAGAAGCCCGTGATTTTGGTGTACAAGCTGTCTTCCAGCGTCCCACAATGCACTTGTCGGAGTTATCCGTGGCTATTTCCAGTTTGGCTTCTTCGTTGTGCACTACCAAGACTTCTATGATCGATCGACGAACGGGCCGACGACAGATGGTTCGTACCGATATTGTTCATGAACGAAAGAGTTCCGTAAAGCAGGATTGGATACGACCGAACTATGAATGGAAAGTGTTTTCTAATCACGATGTGATGAATTATGTGCTTCGCTTTTCGACCTGGGATACTCAAAGAGATGAATTCGTTTGTAAGTGCGCCTAGAAAACGACGATCTATACGCCGAATTCCATTCTCACACCTTTGATTGATGACAACGGTAGGGCTGATGGACAGTCGTTGCGTTTTCTGTTACCAAAAAGTGTCGGCTGGATATGAAGGAGCGATTGAAACAATAGGTAAAGGTACGGTTCCGGGAGATCTCTGTCAAAATTGTCGTGCTTGTTATATTTGTTCCCGCTGTAGGCGCCCCCATGACCCAGTAGATTGTGCGACCTATCTTCAACACAAAACGAATCGCAAGATGGTGGTACGGCAGGTACCATCGTTCTCGGTAGCCATGAAACATGCTGTTTTCGGACAAGGTGAAGAACGCATCGTTCATCAGTTTCGTTTCCTGGATGATCAAGGTAACTTCGCTGGATCCAAATGGGTCGCCAAGGAATCGCGCTTTGTTTTAGAAGGTGATGATCCCTCACAGCAGCTATCGCGCTTAACGTATCACAAGGACTTTATGCGCACACAAGTCTTGGCTCAACGCTTTGCTATGGAATTCAACCACGCATTGGAGTCCTTTCAACCCGAGTCACGCAACTGGCCGCGCTTTCGTTTCTTGGAACCTTTGGTTGTAGAACTAGTTGAAGACGGGAGACATTTGGCGTACAAACAACGAGAAATCATGATTGAGGAAATGCTAGACGGGGAATATCTAAAATTTAATAACAATGACGGATTTGTGATGAGCAAAGGAAAGATGACACAACTGCCGATGGATCCCATTCGAGAAGTAAGCGACGATACGGAAGATGACGACGACGACGATGAAATAGTTGAGGTGGCTAGAGATGGCAAACCTGTCGACGCGTCTGTTCCATCCCCAATGTGCGAGGAAATTATTAACCACGAACCTTCTACGACAACCACAAGCTCGGAAATGTGCGTCGAAATTTCCAAAACGCCTGTAGTGCCATCTCATGATTCCAGTATGGAAATTTGGATTGAAGATTTTCCTCAAGCCTTCAGTCATTTTTCGTACCAGAAGAGTGGAAAGCAGTACATGGTTGTTGATTTACAAGGAGTGTTTCAGCAACATCCCGAAGGTACCTGTGAATTTATCTTGACGGATCCTGCCATTCACCGACGTGACGAACATTTGGAATCCATGGGACGGACGGATCGTGGGCAAAGGGCATGCGCTCCTTTTGCAGTCACATCGTTGCAATCGCGTGTGTCGCTTGCTGGGTCTCGTGATGAAGGAAGAATAGTGTGTTGCAATTAATAATTTAATAGCCGCATTCTTACGCAGTAGGCCGCTCCCACTGTGTTTGCTTCGTCTCTGTATGATAATAGTATTCTTTTCCGGAGGCAGGATCCTGCACCGCTTGCCAGCCATTGGGTAGATTAGCCGTCGTCGTCGTCGTCGTCGTCGGCACTGAGTTTCCCAAAGAGGCGGATTCCACGAACGTTCGCCCGTGTTTGTATTGTAATAATAGGTCTTTCCTGTTTCCGGATCATTCGCGGTTTTCCAATCCGATTGCAATTTTCGTTGCAATGCAGCAGCGACTTGTTCGAAGGGATTGTTGGGATCATCGCGAATGATGGGAGCCGTTCGTTTGCTCTTTTTCTTTTTAAGCATGACAGGCTCTTGTTGTTGTTTTGGTTCTTCTTGTTCTTGGGCTAGAGCCGAGGAACGAGGCACAGCGATACCGGCCCTTTGTTTTAAAGAATCCATTCCATCCCAATAATATCCAGTCCCTCGATCCCGTGTTGTAAAGACATAATCAAATTTAGAGACCTCAAATTGTTCCGCAGCAATATAATAAGTCACATGATCGGGTCGTTTCCGTTTCGCCGTCCAATCAATCGGTTTGTCATCATCAGTGCCTTTCTGTTTGAAGACCGTATAACCCGAATCTTGTAAGGACTTGTGTCCCGCTTTTTGTCGTTCCTGCTCTTCTTGTTGACGTTCATCGTCCCAATTGCGAAAGCCGGCCGCACGATCGGCGGCTTTTAACGGTGCTTTGGGTGCCGCGGAAGGTTTTGTCTTCGTTTTCGAGGCAAAGGCTTGCCACAAGGCCGCTCCGTCGCTTCCCAAGACGGGTTTCGCCACGAGTTCATCGACTGACGCAAAGGCATCGTAGGATGTTCGTTTAGTGCTTGTGTTACTACTCGTCATTCTAAATCTAATAATATTGTTTTAAAAAAAAAAGCATGATCGATTGCAATACGCGGCTGCGATTGCGCAGTGGAACGTGCGTTTCATGGATAGGGGTTAGGGATATTATTTTAGGTCGGGTTGCTGCAAGTCAACACTTTATTTCACAATACTATATCAAAATCAAAAGCCACGAAGTGCATGTGAAATGCATTCTAGTCAGTTTTATCGAGATAGCGACCAATGAAGCTCACATTTTTGCAAAACTACCAGGTACCAGGTAGCAGTGGTTGATTCGATCGATGGCTCGCCCGCCGGAGCATTCGTGACTGCAATGCAGTCGTGGTTATCATGAATCAACACTTTACGTGTATAGTGGTGGAAGATTCCATCTACACTTTTACTGTATACTCAGAGCTTTCCTTTTCGCGCACCCGTTTTCACACGAAAAGCGCGGCCTATGCCATGTACTACTAGTACGTACATACAGGCACAGACAGTACCGTACAAGTACTCCGCTTTTTTCCATCCATTTTCACAACAAAAAGGCAAACTCAGCATTGGTTATTGCAACTTCCTTTTCATTGTTATTATCATCACTCTTTTTACTGCCTCATTGTCTCATCTCAGTCAATTAGACTATTCGCCTTGTCACTGTACCTGTTGCATGCTTCGCAAGTCATTTGGAAAAGAATTGTACGGCATTTGCTTCCAGCGAGCGTGTTCATTGTTTGGGTTGCGTTACGTTATCTTTCCTCGCTTTCAGTGGCAGCATTTCTACCATCATCGCAACGGCAGAACTTTCATTCAAAATCTTTATCATCACGTAACAAGATGGACGACGAATTTGGGGATGCTTCCTTTTTAGACGACTTTGATGTCGAACAAGTGATTCACAAAAGCTATCCGAAGCCTGCTAAACACGATGAAACTTCACCTGGCAACAAGCGGGAACCTACAAATGTCAATTCTTTCGAATCAAAAGACTATAGTAGCGAAAATACCCCTCAGAACACTAATAAACGTCTCAAAGTCGAATCATCATCATCCTTCGATACTGCGCCTTCGAAATTAACAACAAACCAGAATCTTGCTTTTTCTTCCACATCATCCGGTCTACAAGCGACACTCCAACAATACTTTGGCTATTCGGAATTCCGTCCTGGGCAAGAACAAGTCATTGAGGCCATTGTATGTCAAAAACAAGATGTGGCCATCTTTTGGGCGACCGGTGCGGGAAAATCACTTTGTTATCAAATACCTCCGTTGCATTTGCAACAAGTCGCAATTGTAGTCAGTCCGCTCATTTCGTTAATGCAAGATCAAGTGGCACAACTCAATGCGCGATCCGAGCAATCCTTGGCGGTCTTTTTGGGGTCGGCACAAACGGATGCTTCACTTGAAAAAAAGGCACTGCAAGGACACTTTCCTTTGATTTATGTGACACCGGAAAAAATGAGTTCTTCGTTTCCGTCCCAGTTGGTGTCTTCCGGATTAGCGAGTCGCATTTGTCTGATTGCCGTAGATGAAGCGCATTGTGTTTCGGAATGGGGGCACGATTTTCGTCCCGATTATCGAATATTGGGTGAAACGCTGCGCACACGGCATCCTGCCTTGCGATCCATTCCAATTCTATCGTTGACGGCCACGGCGACGAGTCGTGTGATGACGGACATTGTCACGTCCTTACAACTCCGTACTCCGCTGATCACGCAACGATCGGTCGATCGTTCCAATTTGCGCATTTCCATACAAAGTAAAACCAAAGATGTGGCAGGGACCTTTCGAGAATGGTGTCAGAAATGGAACAAGGCTACCGAGACAGTGCCCAGCACAATCATCTACGTCGCAACACGAAATCAAGTCGATCAGATTGCTGCACTGTTGCAACAAAACTTGAGTGCGTCGGTTCGGGTCGCCGCGTATCATGCCGGACTGTCGGCGCAGCAACGGCAAACCGCGCACATGCAGTTCTTGACCGGTCAAGTGCCGATCATTGTGGCCACGGTGGCTTTTGGTATGGGCATTGACAAACCGGACATTCGAGAAATCATTCATTATGGTCCGCCCAAAACAGTCGAAGAGTATGCACAGCAAATTGGTCGTGCCGGTCGCGATGGTTTGTCCGCGCAGTGTACATTGATATATTCTCCGGCTGATTTCGACAAGTATTTGGGAGACTTTTATTTGGGACAATTGACCGACACGGCCAAACAAGTCACACGAAAAAGTATTCAAGCCTTCAAAGCCATGTGTCAGGATCATCGCTCGTGTCGGAGAAAGGTGTTGGTGGAGTATTTTCAACAGACACCCGAATTCGGAGATTGGTGTGGAACGTGCGACGTTTGTTTATCGCGTGACCAGTATGAAGGTGATCAAGAACGCGATTTCGGTGTCCCGGCGCGAATTCTCTTAACAGCTGTCCAAGCACTGAAGCGACAAGGTCTAGGCAACATTATGGCGGTGGCGAATGGGCAAGCGGTAGAAAAGTATCGATACGCGATTCAATTTCCGGGAATGCCTGCGACTGTGCAGAACCAAATCAACGAATTGAAAGGAGATGAATCCAAATATACGGTCAAATATTTGAAAGAATTATTGCCAGGTTTGGTTCAATCTGGATACATTGCAGAATCAACCGAATCCAAACAATTATCAGGCTTTGCGAGACGGTGGACCGTATACGATATCACACCGCGTGGTCGCCAGGTGTTGCAAGATCGCGATTTACCTGTCCTTCTCCCGGTCCCTCAATCTGTTCGTGATCAAGAGAAACAAGAAGACGAACGGCGCCAGAAAGTATTGAAGGAACTTTGCAACAGGGGCTTAAAGAAAGAAACGCTCCCCGAAAGCGAGGTCAATGCTGGAGACGGAACTGTGATTCGGGCTTATTCCAAATGGTACAGTTTCATTGAAAGCGCTCGACGACATTCAGAACAACGCGCGACGGATCTTGAAGAGCTATTAAAGCTAATCGAGGACTGGCGGTCGGAAACAGCCATCAAGCTTCGGATCGCTCCAGCATCGGTCCTAGCGGAACATTTGATGGTTTCGCTCGCCTATTCTGTTGCATCGTTACCACAGCATGTGACTTTGAATCGGGACATGGTCTTGGCGGCTGGTGTACGTACCGTTACTGTAGACGACTTGGTGGCATCGTGTTTACGGTGGCGGGAAAAGAGCAAGTTGGCGCAGCCGTCTGAAGGTGCTGATGCGAACACAAAGTCTATGGTTCTGAGGACCATTCAATGTAAAACTTGGGAATTCGCAGTGTACAAACCACAAAAGAAGACAGGCAAAGCAACCTGGGAAAACTATTTTGATCGATTCTATGCCGGAGAAAATCCTCTTGCGATTGCAATGGCTCCAGGAGATGGAAAGAAGCCAATTCAAGTACAAACAGTCGTTACTCATATTCTAGATGGTTGCTCGTTTGGTCGAGAAGTTGATCTGGAACGCCTTGCTGAATTCATGCCACCACCGAACGAAAAGCAGTGGGAAGAACTCCGCGCAGCCGAGCTTGCTACTGGTATGGATGTGTGCGGAGACCCCGAAACGAGTGGCCGAAACGGGGACAAATTTACCATGACGGAATTTTTGAAGCCTATTGTAGGTGAGAAAAGTGAAAATATGGATAGGGTAGTGTTTGGTCATTGGTGCAATTACTTGAAGTGGTACATGACACTCCGTCGAGCGGGCTATGAGCCAACATTTGTAGACAGCATTTAGTCGCATGGTCAAATTGACCTAAATCTACAACAGATTGTGTTACATCAAGCAGTCTACCTTTCTGTAGGTTATGAGAAATATTGTCAAATGAGTGAGCCAAGCATGAACTTGGCGTGATTCGACCCGAAGTTCTGAGACACTGTTGCTTGTGGCACTTCGTTGCTTCTAAGTTTACGAAAGTTGTCCACTTCTCGCGCTTAAGCAAAACGGTCGTACCGAATTCTGTCGGGTGAATTCGATTACGGGAATCAGGGTCGCTATAACTTATAAAAGAAGCTAGCAAGCAACGCTATTTGACCTCAACGTAATCTCTCTAGAGTGGCTACTTGTAATTGCTCATGACTGAGGATTTTCAGTCGTATTCAATCTGACTGTACCAGTAACCTTATTGCATGATGACGACGACTGACTCATTCATCGCGTCACAAATTTCCAAACGACAACAACCATGGTAAAATCAATCTGGAAATGAAGTTCCTGACAATGATTCATATTCATTTCATAATCAAGCTCGATTTTGTTCAGCAGGTCTGATTTGGCTTTGAATCCGGTTTTACATCGATACTGCCTTTGCAGCAATGGTGACTACTCCCTCTCAAAGACTCGACAGTCTCTTCTCTTTGGCCATCTTGTTACTATCGATTCGATCTGTGTGGAGCTGGAATAATGAATGCTCTTCTTCCATTTCTTCGCATCAAAGAAGGCGGCTGTTCACCTTCATGGGTGCATCTGTTCCCTTTCTGACACAGCCTCCTGCGGACGCCGTCGATGAACTCTTTCGAAAAAACCCATTGACCAATCCTCTTTTAGAACAAATTCGTATTTGGGAACAAAACGAGGCCGATAATATCAAATACGACGGAGAACTGGAGCGTGGAGAAGCAGGTAAATTGAATCCCGTATATTCCAAGATGCTGGTACCGATCTTGGAGATTTCCGACGATTTGGGAAAGCATCGATCGTCTCTTGGCGAAAGATACCTCACGCGAGGCCCTGGAGGGCGTACAGAGTATCATTCGTCAAAAACGATACGAAAAGATTGAATTTAAAAAGATTTTTAATGCGTACGGTGACAACATCTACTACTCCGATCCTGATCGTGCAAATATGTATTTGGGAGGAGGTGCAACACCCAAAAACGAACAAACTCTGGCCTATCTGCAACGCAATGAAATTTTGACGAATGTGGAAGATCTGCAAGCAGAAATTGCATTTTTATTAAAGAACAGAGAAGAATCACCGGAAGATGCCGTCAATTTGGCTAAGAACGCGTGCCAAGCGATGCGTCTGTATCTTGAGGTAGTGCCTCCGTCAGAACTGAAAGAAGCGAGAGA
Source organism: Fistulifera solaris (assembly GCA_030295235.1). Lineage (NCBI taxonomy): Eukaryota > Bacillariophyta > Bacillariophyceae > Naviculales > Stauroneidaceae > Fistulifera > Fistulifera solaris. The sequence goes on from AP026149.1 coordinate 686,536, forward strand.
GTTACTAAAGCATCAAGCATCTGGATGAGCCAAAAACATTGACATTAAATTCGCTATTCCGCTTAAAGAGTGTCTCATATTCAGATCATGTAGCGTTATTCACTTGCGTTTACTTTCTGTCACTGAATTATAGTTTAAGAAACGATTCGAATGATAGTACTTCGAATAATATCCAATATTTCGTCAATTGCAGCTTCAGGGAATCGTGACAAACTCGGAATAAGAGCAACCGCTTCTTCTACCATGGTATCGGTAGCAACTAAATTCATTAACGCGGCGACTTCGGCGGGATGCAGTTCCTGTTCGTCGCCGTCCTCCGTTTCTTTTCGAAACGCGGTAAGTGCACTGCGTGATGCATCCATGCAACCAATGGTTAGAATTGAATGATGAAGAAAACAAAACAGTGTTTGCTGGTATAATTGCATGCAAGAACAATGAAAGAAGAAAAAGCAAACATGATCACGCAATCATTTGACGCTCAAACGTGAACTTACTCTTGTAAATTATCCAACTCATCGACAACTTCTTGATGTTCCTTTTCCGGATTCGTCATGGAAGTGAAACGATTGACGTATCGTTGTACTTTGCGATAAACATCATTCAATTCTTCATCTCTTGAAACGGCATAGCCCGCGGATGCTTGAAGGATGACAGCGACTTGTGCATTACTGAGGATATGAATGTCTTGAAATTCTTTGCCGAGCTGCAACTCGGCTACATTTTCAATCGGTGCCGTCGCGTCTTCCACCATTCTCGTTTGCTAATTGATTCAACTTGTAAGTATTTAATTATTAGTTGTTAATAAAATAATGAGAGAAAAAGATGCGTTATCGTTGCGCTGCAATACTTTGTACTTAAGTGATATTTTACACCGACCTATGTAACTGTAACGTTTTCCACAATTACTACGTATTAAGGTTGAGATTCTTTGGAATCACACTCACTATAGGCCTAAATGTTGACGACCTATTTTCAAGACTGCGTTCAGTCATGAGTCATGAGTTATCATTCTTTCGAGCCTTAGGCAACAAGAAACTCTGCTCTACCTAAGTCGTTTTCTAGCTTGGCTAGCTACATTTCCTTACCGTGATTTATTTTCGGCAGCATTTGCCATGTGACCATCCAATATTTATGTTGTGATCACACTTTTCCGCCTATGAGGCGTCCACACACTCCACTCAAAGACTAGTCCAAGCCAAAAGGAAAAACAATCTTGCCCAGGACTCTAAAAATAGTCCTACTAGATACGACTTGTGAGTTTCATGCAGAGAAATCTAACCGACTGCACAAGTTTCAAAAAAAAATTGAAGGCTCGTGACTTGTGACGGTAAGTAACCTTTACCCCTAAACAATTTAGACCAGATAGAGTATTGCTCCAGAGTAGAAAATAAGGATAAGGAATACAATGTATTGAATTCGAGGCCCAACGCCGAACAGACCAGCAGCAGCAAACTCACAACTCCACAAAAAGCAGCCTTCGCAACCCTACAACGCGGGGGGAAACTGATTATTTTGAGAAAACAAATGCCCAATTATTTCTGATAGACTCTCTTTCCTAGTAATGAATGTGATTTACTAAGAAATCGCTTACGCATTCAAGGGCTTGCGAATGTAAGCATCAATGTCAACCGGTGCCCACACATTCGTCTTTTTGCCGTCTTGAAGCTCGATGCGGTACGCATTTCCTTCATCCCAGTGTCCCAGCACCTTGCCTTTCACAAACTTGCCCACGTTTGCTTCGACTGTAGAACCTACAGCGAAGCGCAAGGGGTGATCGACTTTGCAAGCTAGAAAGCCTTCGCGATACATGTCGTGATCGAGATTCTTGCCGATGAACACAAAGCGCGATTCACGCTTTTCATTCTTGCCCCAACAATATTCACTAAAGCCTCCGGTGAACATCATGCCGACACCTTGAAAGACGAACTTCTGATCCATACCCTTGACAGAAATGATGCCCTTGTAGCGGTACAAGTTAGCACCGTCTCCGCCGATCAGACGATCAATCCAGCTTTCGAGCAAGGTCATGTTGACGTCGCCTTCAACTTTGACTCCGACAGACGAAACAGTCTTGTCATGTTCATGCTCTCCATCTTCGTTCAAAAACTCGGGGTCAAAGTCAAGAACGCGTTTGAGCTCGAATGCTTGTAGATTCAGGACATCCTTGGGAGAGATGACCGAATGCTTCGTTCGCTGAATCGGAGCTGTAGGATTGATGGTACGGAGCTTGGCTTCAATCTTTTCCAGCTCTGTATCTGTCGACAAGTCAATCTTGTTCAATAAGATTTTGTCAGCAAACGCCACTTGCTCGGCGGCTTCGTTCTCGGCTCCTTCCGGCTTTTTCTTCCGCGAGTCGTTCCATGATATACTTGCTGTCGACCACGGTGATCACTGAATCGAGGCGATACTTCTTACCAATGTCTTCATCGACAAAGAAAGTTTGGCAGACGGGGCAGGATCTGCCAGACCAGTCGTCTCGATGATAACACCATTGAATTGGGAGACGCGCTCGTAGAGAGACTTGAGGGCCTTGACGAGATCACCGCGCACGGTACAGCAGATACAGCCATTCATGACTTCAATGATTTCTTCGTCGACATTCTCGCTCAGAGTCTTCTCGTCCACGCCAACTTCACCGAATTCGTTCTCAATCACGGCAAACTTCATTCCATGTGTTGTGTCATTCAAGATGGAATTCAGTAGGGTCGTTTTCCCGGAACCTAGGAACCCGGTGATGATTGTTACCGGGATAATGGGTGCTTTGCCTTTCTTCCATATTCCGTTGGTATGATTCACGTCTTTCTTTTGCTTCTTGTTAGGTTTGTTGTCGACCATGATGGTATTTTTGTGGGGCATTTGTCATGGAAAATTTATTGGATGGTGAATGAGACTTTTGTAACTCGAAGAGCCTACATAAAGCCTCTGCTTCGATCAGGCTTCCAAAAAATAGCTCGACAAGGCTAAAACGCATGGCCTAATGCTTGTTATTTCAAGTTCTTTAGTCGACAACTCCGTATCGTAATGATTAATCGGCAAATACTGTTGGTTCCAGTACTGTAACGTGTATTTTAACATCCTTTGGTGTCGCTTTGTATTTGCTCCACCTGCTTTGCCGCCTACGGCTTATTTGCTGATGTTTACCAGACCAGCCGTAAAGAGCCTATTCGTGACAAATGAATAAACAGGCAGGATCCAAATCCACGATGAGTGCCCCTCTTCTTTTTTGAAAAAATTCAAAAGAACACTGGTGCCAATCGCGTTTCGAGTTAGCGCCCTGCTAGTGCTCCTTGGTCGGCAATATTGAGGTGGCTGAGAGTGCTTTGTCCTCATTTTTGCTGGGGATAATTTTTTCTTTTGGTCATTATCTAGTTTTCAATGGCATAGCGCGTTTTTTCTTTTCATCCCTTTCTAGCCGTCACCACGTACAAAGGATCTCCAGTAATCTTCTCGTTACGATCACGGGCACTCAAATCAATGGCTTGTATAGACTTGAATCCACCCTGAGAAAAATGCAAGTAACAAGCCACTGTATAAGCATGGTCCACATCATCGGCACCGGTCCAGATCGCCACAGCTTTCTGTAAAAACAATCGATTTGAAAAAAGAATGTGGACTGTACCACCCGATTTGATTACGCGACCGATTTCTTGACACACTTGAAGTGGCTGTGTAAGATAATCGATAGACAGTTGACACAAGACTGTATCGAACGTGGCGTCCGCGTATGGAAGGGTTGGCTTTTGATTCAAATCCTGTACCGTATAATCTGACAAAGAGGGATTGGCTTTTAATTCTTGAGCATTCATCCCAAGGCCCACGACACGAACGGCCTTCGTGAATTGTAGGATCTAAATGACTCGTCCAACTACTGCACAAATCCAATATATTTCCCTTGGCAACCGACGAAACATAGCTAGTCAATCGTTGTACAGCGGCTTCGTCAATATGTTCCACAAAGCGGGGAATTTGGTAAAACTGCTCATCCGGTTTTGAATCCAATCGCTGAAAGTCACTACTGGAGGAGAAGGGGTTTTCGACATTAATCCAGTCTTGTGGAATTGCTGCGGCAATTTCTCCTTTTTCTGGAAACGAAATCCCTGTTTTCTTGTCCATATAAGTGGCTTCACTACGTTGTGGTAAGGAAAGTGACAGGGAGACGAAAAGCGCACCATTCAGAAATTGCTGTCGCGAGAGACCCAATCGCGCTTGTACCGGCTTTGTTGTTGTTCGATGCCACGCACAAGGACCCAGCTGATTCAAAATATTAAGATGATGTGAGGTTGGATATCCTCCGTGTTCTGCAAAGGCGTAATCCGGAAATGTAGCCGCCGCCTGTTGAACGAGTTGATCGCGGACGACACGCGCCAAGATCGAAGCCAAGGCGACGGTGTAGACACATTGATCACCCTGCGTCCATGGCCGTGACGGAATAACCAACTGCGCTGGAGATCGCTTGCCATCGACAATACTGTAAAGAGACTTTTCTTGGAAAGCTTCATGGGTAGCCAGTGTTTGAATTGATTCCGTAAAGGCACTCATACAAGCCGCATGCACACCTAATACATCAATTTGTTGATTGTCGCGAATGGCGTACGTCCAAGCGTATGTTTGTGGATTGTCGCAAACATGTTGATACACTTGTTGTCGTAGTTCACTATTCACTAATTTACTATCCGCAACACCCGGCAGTGTCACGGGCTGCAACAAACACACACTTGCCGTAACGATCGGTCCAGCAATACATCCGCCTCCGGAATCGTCGCTGCCGATAATATACGAATATGTCTTCCATAAATCCTGTTCGATTTGCAACAAATCCTTGAGTCGTCGTTGAGATAACGGACGAAGTTTCTGTCGATTCTGTCGTGATGAGTGATTCGCGAGTGCCGTTGCTACTTGTAAAATAGTGCTGGTTATAGCATACAGGAAAAAGAAAATTAGCAACTGTCTGGGGAATGTATTAGCGACGTAGCGGAGGCGAAGTGATGTATCTTTGTTCTTGACGAGCGAGTATGCTGTTACTGCTGCTTTTCGATCATGAGAGGCACGCATCAAAGGCGAAATCGTGTCTCCGAACACAAAGAGGACGAGAAGTTACGTATTTCAGTCCAAGTAGAAAGTTCGATCTTAATGTATGGATCGAACGCAACAAATCCCAAGTATTGTCAAAAGAAAACTGCAACATGCGACGCGCTGCGGTCGGCACTTTGCCGGGACTGCAAAATGGGTCAATCCCACTTTCTACGCGATAACAAACGTTAACGGAGACTTTTACGGATGCCATTGATGAAAAATTGTTCCTGCTAAAGCATCAACATTTATAATAATTGATAACAAGAATGATAGGTCCAAGACGACTGATTTAGACCAGTTCATAAGTCGTTGTGACGACTCAGTGAAAGGAATGCGGTAGATCATACTCAGGACTCAGGACTGAAAAGCAGTCCTGTTAAAGTTAAGGCCTACTTTTTACCACTATAGTAAAACCCCGTGTGAAATTCAAAACGTTCTTTGAAGCATGTGAAGCAGACGGAAATCTTGTCTGATGTGTCTGGGTAAGAATAAAAAACTTACCAGTCGAGACGGAACGCAAAGCCAAACCTCGTCGTTCATTTACGAGCAACATGCCCTTTGACATTCGCCGCCTTCTTCACTGTAAATGACAAAGCCATCAACTATTTTATCGGATGACACTCAAGAGAAAAGCACTGTCGAAATTTGTGACAAGATAGTCCTTTTGCTGTGCGGTTTGCCTGGTGCAGGAAAGAGCACTCTGGCGAGACAGTTCATTGATGAAAAGGATGCGTCTTTTTCTACCGCTCTGATAGAATACGATGATCTACAAGATTCGCTAATAATAAGGGGGAGAAGCTTCTGAAGGACAGCATACGCTTCAAGCCTGGAAATCCAGTCGAACTTTGGCGCTTCAAACACTTTCCGAACGACTCGAAGATTCGACTACAAAACTCCTTTTCTGGACGATAATTTTTACTTACAAAGTATGCGCAAACAAATTTATCAAATATGTCAGAATCATGTCATTGCAAGCAGTAACAACAATCAGCAGCGAGTTATTCATTTCGGCTTGATTTGGATGGATACTACGGTCGATGTATGCCTCGAACGCAATCAACAACGACCACATCCACGAAGAGTACCAGATACAGTCATTCATAATATACAACACAAATGGGAAGCACCGGGAGAAAAAGGGTTTGTTTGGGAAAAGTCAATTTTGAGACTAAATGGATTAGACTCTCGTTCGATGCATCTACAACTCTTACAGCAATATCTAATGTCGAAGGAATTTGTTTTGGTGTTACCCCGTGAAGATCCGGCCTTGGAAGAAGCTCGTGTTGCTGCCGCGCGACAAGAAACGCAAGCATCCCGAGCCCATCAACTCGATCAATATCTAAGATGTTGTGTACGAACAGTCGCACGACATCAAAAGCAGTGTGTCGGACCGGCCAATCAATGTCGTAAGCGCTTACTGACGGAACTGAAACAAAAGCCGGATTGGACGCTTGTCGATCTAGAAGAGGTTTTTGTCGGTCAAATGAAACAAATGACGGCCTCATTGTCTGTGGATTGGGACGCTCTTCAGTCAATTCTGAGTCGGGAACTTTGGACCAAGCATATTGAGTTATTTGGACACGATGTTTTGAAGTGAGTCTTCTATTATGTGAAGAGAGTGGGGAATATATTTGGTGGTGTTAGAATTAGTATTGTAATGTCGCAACTTGGTTGTCGTTAGGTTTGTTGCTCCTTCCATCGAATCTGAATGGAATGACCTATTACTCCCTATAAAAAATCTGCGATCATAAGTACTTAGTTACTTAGTATTTCGTCTCCGTTGAGCGCTTAAGTGAGAAACAAAAACTACGATCGTACCGTTCTATGTGACCACCTAACGAATGTTTCAACGGATATCTCGCGTTTCAGATGTCTCTGAACTTCTTCTGAAAACGCTAAACACTTCTTCGTCACAAATTGAAATTTGAAATCTTCCCTTCGAGACTATCCAAAGCTTGCAAGAACCATGATGCAAATAACCTTTTTCCGGGTTTGGTTCATGAGCGGACTATCCACAGTGCTTCTTCCACTAGTGGTGTTTTCCGCAGCCCGCCTTGCGAATACACAAACGCAAGAGGAAATGCAGCAAGAAGCCTTGAACGCCGAGTATTACGGACCATGCAAATGGTATCAATTCCGTTGCAAGCGCAACAATGGATGGTATTACCAAGGAGAACAACACAATGAAGCCAATCGACGAGAAGAGAATGCGGCTCCTTGGTGGTGGTTGGGCAGGGAACGAAGACCGGAAGATCGGGCCAATCCGGCTCTCATCTTTACCTACTTGTGGAGTTTGCTGGTATTTGCGTTCATTTTACATTACGGGTACAACTCCATTCGAGACAAACAGGAGCATATTGCCATCACAGCACTCGCTGTTTTTGCCAACTTGAGCTTTATTATTATGGTACTGCTGCAAGGACTGGAAGGTGTCGTTGAAGTGGATGGGCCGCAATCGGAAGAAAATGGGTTTTGTGGACAAGTTGGAGTTCTCATGTTCCTCACTTATTTCTTTTGGATGATCTTTTCTCTTGTGTTCATGTGGACCATCCGTCAGAAAAAAGAGACGAAAACACAACTCTCATTGAGGTGGAGCCGTACGACTACCGTGCATCGAGCGACGATCCAGAAGACCAGCCACAGAAACCCATTGCTTAATGAACGCACGGCGCAATCGGTGCGATGTCAGCTTTAATAATTTCATTTGTACATATTATTTTGACGTATGAATACTATTTTGTATCCGCCTGGTCACTTCTATCTTTGTATTCCCCTTTGGCAGAGCTCAACGAACGGAACGAAAACCGTTTCCTGCGATTCTCTTGAAGATTGGAGCTATTTTGATTAGTGTCCCCTTCCAATGCATCCTTCTGATCGAGACGTTGTTTCAGCCAAGCCACTTCTTCGCGCAATTTTGCCACTTCTTCTAGAGAGGAATCTAACGCTGATTTCTTTCGCAACTCATCCTTAAGTTCCCTTAGTTCTTGTCGTAATGCCGTAAAATCTTGCAATCTGCTTTGGGTTAATTCTCTCTCCCGCATCATGGTTTGCTCGGCACTGAAACTGAGAAGCTGCTCCATCAATGATTCCATACGACCCATACGATCAGCTTGATTGATAGGCGTAGATGTAGGACCGAATTCTCGCCGTTGGGTACTCGGTGAAGCGGAGACACGTTCGGCTGATACTGCGTCAGATAAATCATCAGTAACCCTTTTTCTCTTTTCGATGACTACCATGAGACTCGACCGAACCGGAGCTAGTGATGGTAGGAATATCCTCATTCGCCGTCGCGAATGAGGCTCCAAGGACTGAATACTCGTACATGAACCTTCTGAAACGCTAGAAATGCGATTACTGCATCGGCCTGGGATAAACTTCGTGGGTATCATGATAGAGTCGCTCAATTTCAACCGTTCGCTAGTGTCGCCTTCGTTTTGAATACTGGTACATGAAGCCAACTTGCCCAACATGGTTTCGTCCTGATCATTGATTTGATCGAAAGTAGCTCGAGCTGAGGAAAAAAGATCCACATTTGATCCAAAGTCTCCACTCTTTTCTGATTCGGTACTATCAGAAAGGCTTTGCATATCAACGTCTTCATCGTCTTTATTCTCGAGCGAGAGCGCCCAAGCTCTGGCTTGAATAAGCCATGTCGCGCCGCCTACTTCCGCAGATGCACGGAGACATGTTGCGTCGTCCATGCTCTGTCTTTCTCTGGCAACGGCTTCCTGTTGTTGTGAAGCAGGCAAATTGGAGTAGGTCTCGAATAAACTATCACTGACCCAAGGAAGATTTTCCAACACTTTAGGTAGTTCGTGTTCGCCAGTGTTTGATGTCAGAGAATCTGGACTGAAACGATAGATACCGAAGACAGTGTACCCCTCCTGAGATCGATGACCGTGAAAGCCGATATCCGGATCACGCATGATTGAGTCGAAATTGCCGAGAACGCAGCACAAAGCATTGTGTAGTCTACCAAGTTGTCTGCGAAATTGGTATTCTGCAAGAATAGAAAAACATTCGACGACTTCCCCTTCGGTGTCCATTTTCGTATAATGGTCGAAGTCATTAGCGGTGTCCGCACGAAGTTCCTCGTTTTCCACCTCATTCTCGTCATCGCTTTCGCCGTCAATATTCTCGTCTTCCTGTCTGTCCGGGTATATTTGCGATTCTGCCTCTAACTCGTTCTTTGCTATATTGTCATCGTCCATCGAAAAGAGTGGTCTTGTCCTTCTCCTAATTTTACTCTGGAATCTCATCAGGTCCGGAGAAGAAAACACTTTCCGAGGGGGCCTTAGGCCGCCGTAATGAGCTTGGTTGGGCTTCTGCGATTTGACCTTGATTGTGAAGGCGACGCCACTATGACCATGGTCTACGACTTCAGATGAAATGTTCGGTTTTTCGTCAAGGAGCAGTTCCCAGTATAAGAGTGGAGTTGATCGGTCAGATTGTCCTTTCTTCAGTTTCAACAAAAGGATTCGGGCATTCGTTATTATGGCATAAGTAGCATCATTATCAGAGTCAGGGAGGACTTCTACATGCACTACGAACTCACACGGAATCGGTATCGACCACCTTCGCTGTCTCAAGGGATATCTCTTGATCAAAGCATCGGCGTGCGAAACCGATGACTCATAATGCATTAAGATATTCATGAAACCAAAAGCGTAAGCTAGCCTGACTCTCATAGCGGGTTGAAAACGCTTCTCCAAGATATTGACACTCCGGGCTATGTCGTGAACCGAGGCAGAGATATGAACTATGGCATCGAGGATACCAACAATAGGACGAGCCACAACACCCGTCACTCCAACAGCTAGCCCCGACAAAAGTCCCGGTACGCCGCGTTCGCGCAGTCCATCAATCGGCGCAAAAAAAAAGTAAAAAATTGCGCCACCAAATCCTCCCAAAATATCCTGAATAGGCCTGAACAATGTCGAACCGACTTCGTTTACTCCCCGTTTCTTCCACTGACGTTGAATATTGGTAGCCTCGACAATAACACTTTCGCGATGCCAGTCGCTGAATTTGCTATCAAGTGACAAGTTCGCGGCAAACTGTGACGCAGCTGCGGACACTTTCGTGCAAAAAGCGAAGAATCCGCTAGTGCTATGTGAGAAGAAAGAGAGCGTTCCTTTGGCGACACCGACTCCAACACTAGAGGGGTCTGTTGGGGATTGAAGAAACGCGGACGAAGGTGCCAGAAACAAATCTTTGAATCCGGCAAAGACAGAAGAAAGCAACATAGTTGGGTTGCCTACGAAGTCTAGAGATCCGATGATTTTGTAAATTTGCTTCATGGTCTCCTCATGATAAAACTTCCGAATATTGCTGAGCATTTGCGATGGGCTTTCGAAAAGATGGTAACTAATTTTCTCTTGCAATCGAATGGGGGCGTCAGAAACATTTGGAAAAAGCGATGCTAGGAGTTTCGGTAAATTTTGGAGACTTTTGTCTACGCGAATAGGTGAGTCACAGCGGGAGCGTGGCAAAATAAACATTCCCCTTACCTTGCTCGAATTTGTCTTCGCTGGATGTTTTGTGACTCCACTTCAGTAGCATATCAGAGGAAGCATGTTGGGAGAACCGATGAACTGCATCCTCTATGTGTTTGTAGAAAAATTCAGCGGGTCTTTGCGTCAGCTCCCACGTGTTGCGTCTTCCTTTCACGTACGACAAATTGAACTTAATAGCACTCAACATGAACACCTGGACGTAAATTCTCTGCGATTCTTGTGACGTACTGAACCCATTTCTTAACAACCAAAGAAGAGGAGGCTCGTAGGTTTGATTACCGAAGCTGTCGCCTATATTCTCAACATTAGTCTCGAATGTGTTTGTAGCTTGCAATGCATTGCGCAATTTTAGAGAGTAGAATAAGATAAGCAAATCGCAAACAAGCTGTTCTTCGATGGTCACATCGAATTCTGCTATTGACACGTCAATAAGTTCGAACGAAACGACTTCGACAGAGCGTAAATTGTCTTTCACCGCGAAAATTTGCGCTACCGGGCGAAGAAAATCATTAGGTGTCGGTGCCAAAGCGATCGCTTCTCGTGCGTTGGCTGCCTGGTTATCGATCTGCGCCCAGGATGCAGACAAGCACAGGCGGCTTTTTGCGGCAGTAATCCAATATCTTCCGTCGATATCCATGATGGTGAATGATAGTAGTTCCATTGACCTTTCAGAGTCAATGAGGGCAGCTGATAGGCGTGGAACGTCAACTTTCACATAGAAACTGATCGGTGACGCCCCAGTGCACATGATCCTTTGTTTTGGCGTTAAGTACTTTCCACCGCTTCCGTCTTCTGTCCAAGAGATGGCTAATTGAATACGCGGTCTGTAGATATCCCTGAATTTGGTCTCATCAGGTTGTTCGCTTTCTGGGGGTTGTGGAATTATACCCCCTCTTCCTTCGACAGGGGCGGCTTCTTCTGGGCTTAAAAGAGGAAACCAACGTTCATATACCGGCGAGCCATTTCCGCTTTCTTTGACGCAGGCTGCCACTAATTTAGCAAGCGGTAAGTAGACTACACCAATTTCTGCTTTCCCCTGCAATTGCTGTTGTCTTCTTTCTCCCACAACGCTTAGTCGGATCCACCCATTATTTTCTTGGGGGTCTACGCGAATTCGGACGTCGTTCGCAAAATTATTCGCTGACTTATTGGCCGTGTTTCTGGCAGAAGACTGGTCAGAGTCAGAATCGATGAAAGAATCAGACCAAACAGGGGCAACTCGTGCATCAACTGTGTTGGTAAAAGTAACCTGTTGTCCGAAGCGAACTTTGACAAGCATGCCAGTGTATAACGCACTGGTTAAGTTTAATGCCTGGATCGGTCGAATCGTTAAAAAACCTCCTTCATTCAAAATTGTGGAATAAGACCTTTTGGTAGCATTCTCAAAGCTCTCCCTTGATTTCCGGAATCCCGCGGCTCGTTTTTCAAGAGAACACATGATCTGAGACGGTAAGCAGTTACGCGAACCCAGCTTTTCTGAGATAGGGTCGATAGCAGCTGCCGCAGTCTTTGCTGGCAAACACGTAGGTTTGAGAGACACACTGAAATTCGAACCATCGAAAGTATAAGTAAAACCATCATCATTGAAAAGATGTTGTGCCATGGTCCAAGATCTTATTGAAGATATCTTTACTTTCGTTCCCTCCACATTGCCGCGACATAAAATATCTCGGTCTGTTCTAGTTTTGCTGTGTTGCGCTTTCAATTCTTGTCGTTGGTCTTTAATTTTATTTTCAACAATGTGTGTCAGAAGTGGCATTGTGAATGATCCAACGCGAATGGAATGAAAGTCTGAACTCGATGAGTATTTCAGAATGATGCCTCGTTCTTTTGAAAGTTCTTTCAGGTGGTCTGGGGCCAGGTTGGTGTCTACGCTCGATCGCAAGGGTTTCATTAAAGTTTTCATCACCTCTCCGCTACGCTGTGCAATGAGGCCATTTGCACCAATTAAATTCGGTTTTGGCAATGACAAAGGGTTTCCAAATTCGTTTCCAATGGTCGCGTTCTTTTCGTCTCTGCATTGTTTAGATTGCTCAAGTAGTCCCTCTTTTCGTTGTTGCAATTCGACCAGTCTTTTTTCGGACAGCAATGTATAATACTGGAGAAGGCCCGGGATTGAGTGAATCCATTGCGCGCGCAAACGAATCGACTGTGATCTTTGGCTCTCTAACTCCCTTCGCCCAGTTCTTCCAGCCAATGGAAACCATCCAACTAAAGGTTCTTGATTGCGGAGACAATGCAACTCTATTTGCGCCTTACCGAGTATGATGTGACGGCCAAATCTTCGGTAATTTCTTACCACAATATTTAGAGTGTGGTCCCTTGGACTATCAACTGCCTCCTGTGGAACATCGAAAACGAACGTTTGCCCATCCCATGTAGGTGATAACGATTTGCGAACATAATATGTACGTTTCGAGTCAGTTCTCTTCATAAGAGAGCGCCGAAAAGATCTGCTATGTTTCATTTTGATCTCAACATAAGCGTTACAGTCACCGACAAAGGAGTCAGAACACAAACCGCTTGATTCAAGAATCTCCACCAAGACTTGATGCCTTCTCGTGACGGTGGACAATTCGAATGTATTTGACATCAATTTATTTGCTTCCTCAGCGATGGCATTGATTGATGAACCCTGGTCATTGGTTCCTTCGCTGCAGGTACTTCTGGACATTAGATTGTCGTTCAACGCGACAAGAGAGAGGGATCGCTTGGATTCTTCTTCTATTGCTTCCTCCAGCAACACCATGCAATCCTTCCGCAGCAACTGGGGGTCACCTTCTTGAAAATGGTCGCGAGTAATAAGCACTCGCGTTATTCCAATGACGTCAACTTCAAACTCTAGTGTCCTTGGAGACCTTAGGCGTTTGTCTTGCCAATGAAGTATATCACGCGAGCCTATTTCTTCGAGTTGCACGCTGATTGTTTGAGAGAAATAAGCATCCTCTTCGCTTTTTATTGCCTTGTTGTTAACCATGTTTTTCTGTACGGAAATCTTGCTTTGTTCGTGGTCTTTATCATTAAACCGATATGATAATGCTGGTGCGACTCGAACACTTAAGCGCTTAGGTTTTAACGGCTCTTGCCACGCGTAGCTACAACTCTCCCCGGGTTTTAAGGAATACCATGAATGAAATGTACAGCTTTTCTGGCGAAAGTAAATTGTAGTTGTAAAAGTCTGGTTGCGAATAGAGAAAGGGGGGTTGTCTTCAGGACGGAGAACTACGAACATCATATGATGGGTGTTCTTCAGTTCTACACGAGCGTAGGTGATAGGGGTAACAGGAATTGCCCCCGTACCTTCGTTTCGAGTGGAGTCGATGGCAAGCGAAAGCGATGTACTTGCATGGGTTATGGCACTGGCCTTCGCAGCTTTCATACGAACGCGCCTCACACTCTCTTCCATCGTCCGGAAAACCAATTCAAGGGGGCGACAAGTGGAGCGCAAGCTTTGGGATTCTCGAGCAGCCATCGTCCCACCTAGTCGCAACGATGCCCGCCGTCTGGCAGCGCGTCCTATATCTTGGCTTCGCAGCTCATTGAGCCTAAATCTTAGGATTTCCATTGTTTCTGCAAAAGTTTGCCGAGTCACTGGGATTCCATCAATTTTCAGCAGCTCGTCGCCTACATGAATATCGGTTTCGTAAAAAAGCAAATGATGGTTTCTTGACGCCCTTCACTATCAATTTTCTGTTGTTTCCCCATTCGGACTCAAACCATACACCAAGTTCGCCAGTAAATCCTTGGACATTAGGCGCGAGATTTACCTGATATTCGGGCGATGCTCTCGTTGTGATATGACGGATCGTTTTAAGGTCGACATATCGCTTGATTGGTAAAACACTCTCTCCCTCTACGTCCACTGAAACACTTGCGGTCAATCTATAAGATACTCCGAAATCAAAACGAATAACTCTGTCTCCGCGTGTGTCGGGTAGCACAAAGGGTGCCAGATCAGAAGAGTCTAATGTCTTAATGTAGGTCGCCGACTGGCTGGCAGTAGTCACAAGGGGCATTTTACCCTTTAAATCGTTGTCCAATACGGCTTCTTTCCCCCATAAATTTTCATATATGTTGTTTTTCTCGGAGGAGCTCTGTTTCAACCTCCACTTAGTTTCGCCTTGTGCACCCGCACTAAGAGAAGAAAGCGGATGGAAGATCGAATTGTCCTGCCAAAGCCTAACCGGGCACCCAAGCATGTTCACGAACACATAACGGGGGAGAATGCGAACAATCCTGGTATAACTTGACAATATACCCGGTGCTAAGTGTACAACAACGGTGACATCTAGAAATCGTCCATCCTTGCAATGCATACTTTGTGTGTGTGTGAGTGAAGTTTGAGCCGGTAGATGTTCACAAGGGACGAAACTTACTTGGCGAATTGAGTTATACCAACCGACTCTAAAGTCAAACCTTTCGACCAGTCCGACTGATAACTTAACGAGCCCGTTCCGTCTTTAAGCTGGATACATAAACGCTGAGCCGCAATGCCAAGTCCTTCTGGAAAGTTAAACATGAACGCTAACTCCCACAGTTTAGTTAAAGATAGCTCGGCATCGAGTAGCCCGGCTATTTCGTTCTTCGGAAGACCGGTTTCTCCAGATATCGATGCCAGAGCTCCGGGAGTACCAGCAAATAGGGGCCTCTTTTCTTTGATATCGTCCGTAAGAGCAGCACTCTGGGTATTGCTTCCGCTTCTTCCGTACCCAATATTGGACATCAATTTGGATCCGTCGCGGTTTGGACTGTGGACGGTGCCGCTTACGAAAAGTTTACTGTTTTCCTGCTTATAACGAAGTGGAAGTTCGGTAGTGTTGACGACCCAAAAGGGCAGTACACCGAAATCCGTCGTTGGCCGCCTCCTCCGCGAATGTTTTCTATCTGTAATCTAAGCTTTTGACCTAAACTGTCGACTACGGTAGCCCCATCGGCGACATCCTCAGGAGAATAGGAAGAAGAATCTACGCGATATGTCTTTCCATCAGCAGCTACCCCAGACAAAAATTGACAATGAAATGACTGAGAAGCTTCCCATGCTGAGGATTCAAAACACGAAAAACTTACCTCCTTGGCTATCGTTGGTGTTGCCGATACGGACTCGTTTCTGTTTCGACGACGTTCGTTCTTTTAAATGAGGATTTTGAGCTTTGAAGATCTTGTTTTGAGCTCGCTTGTCGGGGCTGTCTCCGATTGAGGTCAAGGTTTTGCCGATTTGTTTCGTGACAGCTTTGCCTGCTTTCCCGATCGACTTCAGTCCTACCAAATTCTCTGCAAATGAAGGTGTGAGTTAAGCGCAACATTTGATTACGTAGCATTTTGAGACCTCTCTGCCCACATGCGAAACTTCCGACAAACATACCTCGTAGTCTAGCATTATGATCTGCACCATGATGAACCAGCGCACCTTCTCCAACCGGGGTCCTGCAAAACCCCAAATTGATGTAGAGCATCAAAGGAGAATCAAGACCCAATGAGTGCACAGAGACTTCTTCTCCGGGTTCAACATCTTTAAACCACAGAACTTTTTTTATGGACAGCGTGCATTAACTCAAATCTCCCAATCTTCGGCAGAAGATTAACGACGACAAAGGGCGGATGAATGGATAGACTATACAAGACAGGTCCATGCACCAAACCCTTGCGATGCTTGTCCACAGTCGCAGCTGTCCCAACTATTGGACTTCGCCCAACTTCAACAGCGTAACAGAATGGCGCAATACGATCACCACCTTGCACGAGGGGGGCAAGCGAGGTGGACGGCTGTTTTCGCGTCATCTGGGGATACTTCGTTTCCACGACATTTTTCAAATATAGCGGCCGATTCTTCCACTAATTTTGATAAATGCACAGCGCGCGAGCTGAAATGGACTTCAAAATGTTACCCTCACTTGATTCGGTTTCGACGAACGAGCCAGCACCGCTCGGAACGTTATCCGGTTTGATCCACAAAGAGCCCGTACTGCCGGTGCAAATACTATCTCGATTCAAAGCATCAAGTAAGACAAGAGTAGGAACGTTAAAAGCATCACCCGGCTGGACCAGCTGACTTTCATTCACGAGATTCTCGCCGGCAATTTCTTCAAAATGGGGTGAAGCATTAGGGTTCGGATGACAGATTACTCTGATAGAATGCGATGTTTTATTCACCACCTCAAAAAGCGATCGAATGACCACTTGTCGCCCTCCTTTCTCGAAATCTATTTCAACGAGCACCTGCATTAAATTATGCAGTCTCCAATCGTCGCGGAGACGTCGTTGTAGGGCCACTTCTTTCGGTTCAATAGCAGCGAAACGTCTTCCAAACGAGTCGACACTAAGACCGCGGATCCAAGAACATCCAGGTAACTGGATGTCAACAAGATGCGGAACCACTTCTTCGCTGGCTTCGTTAAAGCCAGGGTATTTAACTTCTTTTATGACCAGATTTTGAACGGACGACACAGACGCTTCAAAAGATAACTTAACGACACTGCTGTGATCGAGATACGTCAAGATCGGTGAAGGCCCAATATCTTCGCGTAACGACTCGTATCTATAGAAACGAATTCGCTGTCCTGTCATGTTTTTCAATGAAAAGGCGACCCTCTCGGGAACGTCACTATGATTGAATTTCCTATGGGTCACGGAAAGGCCTTCGACAACATCGCTAAGCATACTGCAAGCTTTCATTGTCTCTTGTCTCATACTAGCTGTTGTATCCGAAATCGGTGGCCGAGTTACTCCGAGAACATTTCGGAGTTGCTGTTTGTAGAGCTCCAAAACCTGACTAACAATCACAAGAAAAGCACTCGAAATGTTAGCGTGCAAGGGGCTGTCAGAGGACAACGTTAGTCCGCCACCTCGCAATCTCGACTTTTTCCACAACAAACAAAACTTAAAAGCTTCAAGAAGAGGTTCCCAACTCCTTGTTGAGCCTAGCTTGAAGTAATCCGCCCAGAAAAGGCCATCAACGATGACCTGTAATTCATTCAGAGCGCTCCTATCCTTTGGTGATCGGTCGTGTGCGTCGAATTGAGAGATTGTTGCTTTCATCGACGATAACGACAACACAAAAATAGGAAGGTGAATCCCTAGTATTGGATCAAGCAGAAAGAATCGAATATCACTTATCCGAGCTACCAAAGAAAATGTCGACCCAATCGTTTCAGGTAGGTTTTCTGTGGTTGTCTCCTCACTAGCATTAAATAATCCCAAAACCGTGGAAGCCACTGACGGCAAGACTTCAAGCACACACGTCAACTCACAAACTCTGGGCCCTAAGTGTCGAGATGGCTGATCTGCGGGCTGGCACACAAATGGATCTGTTATTATTGTCGGTGCGACAGCTAGTCGGGGATACACCACACTGCAAGCCATTGGGTCAGTCAATGGCATTTGTATTGAGTAGTCCGTGTGGTTCGATTCAATTTTGTGATTAACCAGCACGCCGAATGTTAAATCCTCGATCAACTTTTGTTCCGAATTGATACCTACTTGAAACTTTAATGAAAGTCCCCCCGAAACAACCTCTTGGCTTGAGAATTCCACTGTTGACGTACTATGAAACCACAACCCACCATCGCCTTGAGCTATCAAATTGCCTGATGGGGTACATGGGATCGAAATAAGCGGCGATGTCATCCATAACCGAAAGTCTGTTCCTTTGCAGACATCTGACGGGCGCGACAAGTTTACAGACATTTCAGACGATCCCATCAATGACTTTTTCAAGTCCTCAACAACTCTAGCAGCCTCAAACGAAGGATTACCATGTTTGTCATTTGTTCCGAATGCAGTTGCAAATTCCAATAGTCGGTGGACAGTCCCAAAATCTGAGAGAACTAGCCTAGAGGAATCCATGCCTACGTTAATCATGGACCAAGAAGGCGTAAGAAAAACGCTTGCTTGGAAAGGTTGTGCCAGCTTGGTAGACAGAGATCGATAGTCTTCCCTCAACCCGAACAGCATGTCTGCCCAGGGTTTGGGCTGCTTATCACCAGCAACCACAAGAAAGTCATGATAACTGCAGTTCTCGTCATTTAGCGTCAAGACTTTACTAGCGACACCACATCTTGCGACACCCGCCTCATCTATCGTCAATTGTAGAACAGCATCTTTGATGTACAAAGTAGAACCCGGAGAATCCCCAATAAGTCTGCCGTCATCATCATGACAGTCAAAAGACATTCGAAGAGAAAGCTCATCGTAAACGAGACAGAACTCACTTCTTAGTCTAGCAGGATTCATCAATATATTCTTCCATTCCTCAGTTCCGAGTTCAGGAAAATGACGGGCTTTTACTGGTAGCTCAGAGAACGCCTTCACATCGAGCGGTGGATAAGGAAACATGTACGGGAGTTCCTGCATATTGCTGTACCAAATTGACAGAAGCAAATTAAATTGTGAATTGCGCGTTTCCAGCGAAACAAGTCCCGTTTCGTGGCCAGGGTTAGTCAGCAGTATACGAAGGTGCGGGGCCCGGTCAATGACAACATCGACAGCAATAGGTATTACAGACATCTCACGCCACAATCGAGAGTTGCATTCATCAGCTTCTTCCTGACCTATGATATTTTTGGTTGTGCCACGCACAAACACATTTTGTTGGGCGAAGCGCGCCCTCCTTTTCGTAAATGTGGTGAAAAGCGGGTTGACCAGTAGAGTCGCTTCTGACTTCCGAAAGAGTAGAAAAAATTCGGGCCCCGCGAACTTCGATTTTTGTTCTTGTGACTCCACACCCATCTTCATTCTTTCCGACGGGATTCAAGTGTAATTCAGAGAGTCCGTCGGGCATAGAAAAAGGATGAGTCGACATTAGACTGACAAATAGTGATTGTCTCGATTTCGATTGCTATCATGTCGGCACTAATACTTGATCTGGGTAGAAGGAATGACGATTCTTCGAGATCCACGCGGAATGACAGCGACGACGACCCGGACGAAGCCGCAGAATCGACACAGCCCCCATTAGCTTGGAAAATAGGAAACGCGCCGTACATGGGAGAGAGCATAACCTGACGAAATTCTTCAAAATATTTTTGCAGTAAAACAATCTGCATGTAGGAAAGTGTCACAAGAGTATGGCTGCCCGATGTTCGTAAGGAAAAAGGAAGAATACGCTTTCTTTCGGAAATACCATCTCCCGCTAAAGTAGAGACAATCACTGGGTGCACCTCACTGCCAGGCGATAGATTTGAGATATTTAAGCCTTCCGATCGCAGACTGAAACCTTCATTGCTGCTTAAGTGAAGTCGAGATGAGATAATTCGCGAAAACGGTATCAAGTCATCAGTGGCAAGTAGCAGCGAAGCCGACATTACTGCCATACAAAAATGACTGTCTCGCCTCGTCGCAGAACCATCATCCATTACAAGGCCGCCATCGGACGACGTTAACCCTGTTACTAGATGGTATAAATCCTGAACCATTTTCTTGGTATATAAAAGCTCTAGTTCTCCTAGTCGGCAACAACTCAATGACTCTTGTGTTTCACTTCCTTGGGTTTCATCCTTATCGGATTTCAGCACAGATAAGGGCGATCCACCTCTTCCAAAGGGGTTTTCCTTGTCAACTAGAAAATTCGTGAACACCAATCCAACACTGCCCCTAGAAGACAACGGCAACGACCGATTATTGTCGTCGTCATATTCGTTGAGCAAAGTAACACTTGGTGACAAGCGCACAAGATGTACGCCTTCCCCATTCGAACAGAAAAAACTGGGAACAATAACTTGAACGTAGGAATCATAAAACAACTGAATCGTCGTGATTTTGAATCCATCTGCCAAATCCAACACATACTGCTGGGATGAGCGATCTCCTTCCTCGGGAACGAAGCTCAACATATCGAAATCATTTAGTGTCGAATCTGCGGCGTGACGGACCGCCGATTCAGCACCAATTGCACTATCCGATGAAATGTCTAGGTCTTCACTGATTCTCGTTGTCTGTTCCAGAAAATGTTTTAATGCTGCATTTACAGCATGCCACGCCGTCTCAACCGGCATTCCAGTCCCTGTCAGGCACTCGACACAGATCTGCATAGCACTACTCAGGACTTCCTCGTGAGGAAAAGTTAGGTCGAACCAAGAAACCGATTCCAAAAATCGTTCAAGGTATCGTCGCCTAGCCACGTCGGGGTTCACTTTAGCAGTTCCTGATTTCCCACCACACAAGATAATCTGGAACCGTTGTACCGATACTTCAGCTGCCCCCTGAACAAACCGGCTTAAGACTTCCAATCGAGGGGGCTTTTTTCTAGCCTGTTTCGGTGGCAGCGGCCTCGGCAGACTGGAAAGAAGAAGCATATGTCTTTCATCCGATAGGAGAAAACAGACGGGAGATATTTTCAGCAACACTTTAACTTTCGCTCGGTTGCCATCAAAGCAGCTATACGCGTTAAGAGTGATTAAAGCCTCTGAATCGACTGGAGACTCCAACATTTTCCAAACTTTTCCTCCTTGCCGGGATACTATAAAATCAGCGCCACTCAAAGCGAATATCCATCTCTGACACCATGGAGAAGAGGAGGCGGCCAAATCTCCGTCCTCAATCATTTTTAAAGTCCGGGTATGAAATCTAGTTGATGGTACACTACTATCAAGTTCCTCCAGCACTTGCCCTGCTTGTCGAATGTCATCTGTGCAGTCCTTTGGGATGGAGTTCCCGCTGTACAACTCAACCATATCCAAACGGAAGGTGCCGTGTCCTAATATGACTTCAGTACCATAGATGCGAATGGAAGTGTGCACCCGACTCCAAGCAGAATGCGAGCTTTCCTTAAGTATATACAACCGAACTTCTTCACGAGCAGAAGCTTTGAGTAGGGGAGGTGGAATAACATTTTGCCTTTTGCAAAGAATTCCGTCAATTGGTGGAGACTTTCAAATTGCGCGAAAACACGAATGGTGGCGGCATCC
This sequence comes from Fistulifera solaris, assembly GCA_030295235.1. Classification (NCBI taxonomy): domain Eukaryota; phylum Bacillariophyta; class Bacillariophyceae; order Naviculales; family Stauroneidaceae; genus Fistulifera; species Fistulifera solaris. The sequence continues at coordinate 708,029 of AP026149.1, forward strand.
ACCTGTAGTGTGGGAGCTACTCCGTTTCGGGGCAGCTCCACCGAAGAAAGCAATGCGTGCTGTTGCAAGTGACTAGTTAATGATTCGGTGCCCATTACAAGCAACTCACTGTCCTGAGAACCGAATGCAACGATACGTGCAATGGAAAACACAATCTTGCCCGTGTCTCCAGATACTACCGACAACTTAGCTTTGTGCAAGCGCGTGTGTAAGAGCACTTTCTCCGGACCTCCAAAAATGACATAATCCGAATCGTCAAAAGGATCGACCTCCTTACAAGAGGAATGAGAAACATGGTCCCAAAGCTCATCTTCAGTTAAAACGGACAATTCTGAAGTGATCTTCGACCCAACGGAACCATTTGAGGACCCATGGCTTTGCGTACGAGGACCTTCTGCACCTGCGAGAAGTTCTTCTTCAATTACTGTCATTTCTATGCAGTCGACTTGCGCGTTGAATGACAGGAACAAAAGCAGGCTTTTTTCCACCGGCATAATGCTCGGTTCAAGTGTTCCACCGGTTGCAGATGTTTGTGCAGAGATGAAACTCATTTCTTCACCAGCTACACCTTTTTCTTCCAACAACGCCGAAAGCCTTCCGTTTTCTCGATATTCAAACAAGAAGTCATTAAAATCATTCCGTAAACGTATTCTTTCGCACTGCTCTTCGAGTCTTCCCAGTGGACCGGAGGTGTAGCGAACAGAAAGATGATCTTCGGCAGAAGATGTTGACATGTTAGATGCCATCGGCGGACGGTTGTACGATGAGATCTCACCGTCCTTCGCTCCAAGATCCAACAATGACGACGGCATCTTAGTTCCACCTCGTACATGTATCTTCCGGGCAATACGCCGATAGAGCAAAATCTGTTCGATACTCAATTCGTCCTCAATACGTAGCAATTCTTCTTCGTCACGGGCAAGTAAATGCTGCTTCAGCCGGGAATCGATGTATAACCGAACGTAATCCGATCTTTTGTATTTTTGCCTGTCCCACAAGAAGCTCAAAAAGCGATCTTGAAACTGTTCACGCAATTGGCGTCGTTTTCGAACTTCTCTCAAAACGGCGGTAATCACATAGATCCACCAGGATCGTACGACTAAATCGGTATCCTCCGCGACAATCGACTCATCTTCTTCCTCTTGTTGCTCTCTGCGTAATTTTGCACCTCGAATTGTTTCATTGGGCCGGCCATTTCGTCTACGGATTGTATTGATCATCAGTTTACCGAATAAGTGGTAGTGCCGAGTCGTGAACTTGAGCTGAAGCAAGCGGATTTTCAGATGACCCTCTAGTCGAGCATGATCCCCGGTAGCGCCGCTTGTTACATTCGCTTTGATCTCTTTCGGCTGTGCTAACGGAAGCGTGACAGTAACTTGCCGAGGCACAGTTTGTGGTTTGCTCCAAGTCGTCGAGCTGCGACGATACGACTGCGGCTTTGTGTCGGTAAGGAGGGACTGCTGTTGAGCAGATAACTGATCTGTTGTGAGCGCGGCTGTCGAGGTCGACTGGGGTTCTATTATCTTTTCACGCTTTGCCCTTCTCTTTTTGGGACTGGAAGAATTCGATGATTCTTCTTGTAACGAGTTTTCGGGGAGATGAAAAGGTGTGTCATCGTCATTTCTGGTAATTTCTCTTCTTTGCCGTTTCCCTGGTGGATAGGGATAAAACAAACCGAACGAGAAGTCCAGATCCAAAGGACACAATACATATTCTTGCGTCAAAACGACTCCTCGTGGATCACTCTCGTCACGCGGTGCTTCTTTTCGGATGAAGAGTCCGCACCGAGAGACTTTGACGTGTTTGTTAACGTGTTCGCCTTGACCGGAGTCGTAATCCTGAGCTCGATCAAAAGGTTGTAATTTGCCAGAATGTGCTACTGCTTCTTTTCCGTCTACTCTAAAAGAGTGGAGAAATACCCCGACCTCAACACCATCCTGAACAAGAACAATTTTTAAATTCATCAGTTGCATTTGTAGGCCCGCGAAAAACCGCCAAAAAAAAATCATTGATAGCACTCGTAAGGCGTTTCGAAATCCAGGTCTTTTGCTGAAGCATCACCGGCTCTTCCGCTTGACTTTTCGCACTTTCTTCCTCATCTCGTTTCTTGACCGAGCGCAGCCACGGACCCAGTGGTCGTCCCTGCAATGCACGGCGTTCGGCTTCCAGTAACCGCTTTTGTTTCTTGTCGCGACTAATACTATCCGTAGGATACTGACTTGAAAGATCGGGTTTGTCTTGTTGGTAGCCGAAATCATCTTGAGGTTTCACTTGAAGCACTAAAACAACATCTTGTAATTTGACGCGAACGTCGCTTTGTCCCCATACTAGCTGCTTCCAAGGTATTTGTAAATCCAGCAGTCCTATCGTTCCCGATACGAGCTGAAAGCTAATTGAAGAAGAAGGCAGCGTCAAGAATTGATCGACAGCACTGGCTTTTAAATGTACATCTTTCAAATTGAGATGCCCCGACCAAATGCCTACTTGCAATTGATGCGCATCGAATTCAAGATACTGCGAGAGTAGTTCCGCTACTTTTTGACTCGGATTATAGAGATAAGACGCCATGCTCTTGTTGTAACCTGTTTTTTGAGAACATGTAATATAATAATGATGAAAAGGAAAGATTTGATAGCAAGTTAATGGAAGGGAGTTGTGTCGCATGAATGATGATGATGCGGAACGGAATGCAGGCGGAGGTTCGCAGGTCGCAGTTCGCACTCTTCGTCGACTTTCGCCCCTTGCATCGTTTTGAAACAACTTCGCGCGCGCCGACCCAGTAAGAGGGCAGACGCCTATGCAGAAGTGGTGCGACACAACTGCAGAAACAGAAAGGGATAGTCATTGACGTTATTCACACCTGATCAAAGATGAGATTTATGAACATTTACACAAAAAAGAATTACATTTCTCAAGGCAAATCAGAATTCTCTAGTTTCTTTTTCTAAATTCGGGACTGGAGAGTCGTGGGGAAGGTCGACTATACGTTGGACTTTGGGGCTGTATACAGCAATTTCGCAAGACTAATCGGCCTAAACCATCGACAATGCAAATGCTGCTAAAGGTGAATTTATGCAGTAGAGAACAATTAGATTTCCGAGTTAGGAGAATGAGCGGTGGTGGTATAATTGTCTGTCTCGGGTGAATACTGATTCATGACTGAAATTCAGTCGTGGCGAAAAAGGAGCCTACAGACTACACCTTGGGGATAAAGTGTTACGAAAGACAGCGATTTCGCAAGGTTCTTTGTTCCTTCGCTTAAATCACCTTCTCCGGCAAGCTCCGTTCTTCGAGGATGATTCTTCACTCTTCACAACCATCCACAAACCAAACTCACCTGAAAATTTACAATCACGTCTCCAATCATTGGATGATTTTGGTTACCAATACGATTCGCAACAGTTTTCTTTGTAGGACGTTTGACGTCAGAACTTGCAACTTACGCTTGTACTTGTAGTAGTTGTGACCTGTGACTCACATTCCGGAACGGAGAGGAACATCCGCGACGTTCGACGTTCGCAAATTCCGTTGCAAAATCACCACTCGCCTCCCAAGCAAAAAAAAAAAGGTGCATCGCACATCGCACGTCGCACGGAATCTTTGACATCATCGTTCATTCGAGCTGGTAACACAGGGAAGCAGAATACACATTCTTGTTTCTCTCTCACAACTCTCACGAGCGGTTCACTTGTTGAGAAACAATTCTTTCCTCATATTCTGAAAGCATCCGGAAAACATGACGGAAGGGAAACAACTCCAGCACGCACAAAGCAGTGTCCTCGATGTGCATACCGATCCTTTCTCGCCTCGCGAGGGACGTACGCTCGTTTGGAAGAACATCAACATGACTCTGGTACGTTGTAGTGAAAGCCTTTTGATCGTCTGATTTTGACAAATAAAGTCTCATTGCACACACGCGCTGTATTCGCGATACACAGAAAGGTCAAAAAGACGAACCAGATCGTAAGCTACTCGATGATGTTTGGGGTGAAGTGCCCGCGAAAGAAACCACCGCGATTATGGGTCCTTCCGGAGCCGGAAAGACCTCTCTTCTCAACATTCTAGCGGGGCGCAACAGTTCGCAAGGTCGTCTTCAAATTTCGGCCGACGTTCGATTGAACAATTACACCGTCGATCCAACGAACATAAACGTGCGCCAATTGATTGCTTTTGTGGCGCAAGATGATTCGCTTCAAGTCACTTCTACTCCACGGGAAGCCATTTACTTTTCGGCCAAGCTTCGTTTGCCACGTACCACGACCGAAAGTCAATTACAGAAATTGACGGAAAAGATGATTGAAGAGCTGGGATTGACCAAATGCGCGGACACCTTGGTCGGCGGTGCTTTGATCAAGGGCATTTCGGGAGGAGAACGAAAGCGAACCAGTGTCGGAGTAGAGTTGGTGACTCGACCCGCTCTGGTGTTCTTGGATGAACCGACGTCGGGATTGGACAGTTTCTCTGCTGTGCAACTCTGTCAGGTGTTGAAGAAAGTGGCGAATGCGGGTTCCTCGGTACTTTTCACCATTCATCAGCCGTCTTCGGAGATCTTCAATTCCTTCGATCGCTTGATTTTCATGAACAAAGGACGTGTATTCTACCAGGGAAGTGTGGCGGATGTTCCGGCGTACTTTGCGGAACGAGGCCGTCCGAGTCCACCGAACTTCAATCCTGCGGATTGGATCATGTCGGTGGCCCAATCCGTTCCTGTTGATCAGTTAGATGCCGATGGTTTCTTTCCCAAAGACGAACGCGAAATTGGCGAAGCATTCGAGGCAGAGGACGGAAAAGATGTTTTGGGAATGACCAATACACGACGAGGCATTCGCACCGACGATTCGAGACCCGATGATCGGTCGCCTGGTATCGCAACTCAAATTAGTATGCTGTTCACAAGAGAGCTGGTGAATATCAAACGGGATGTGACGCCTCTGATTGCTCGATTTGGTTTGACGATATTTTTAGGCATTCTCGTCGGTATCATCTTCTTGGATGTCGGCCAAGAAAGTCGAGGTAAGGAGCATGCTGAAGTTTGACGTTCGTGTGTTATGTACGTGAGCACTTTACTTACTTCAAAAATCATTTGAATGGGCGACAGATAATTTTGGCAACGTACAGAGTCAGTTCGGTGCTGTGATTATGATCCTATTGATGAGTATGTTTGGTACCGCACAGCCTGCACTTTTATCATTCCCTGAGGAGCGACCCGTGTTTCTGCGCGAATACAGCACCAATCATTATTCTGTCTTCTCGTATTTTGTTTCCAGATTAACCATGGAAGCTGTCGTTACGGGTGGTCAAATAATGGTCAATCTTTTGATAACGTACTTCTTGATCGGCTTGCAAGGAAACTTCGGAATGTATTTCGTTACGGTGTACGCACTGGCAATGGCCAGTACAGCGTTGGCAGTAGCACTGGGATGCTCGGTGGAAGATCCGAAATTGGCACAAGAAATGCTACCGATTCTCTTTGTACCGCAGATGCTGTTCGCCGGATTTTTCGTCCAGACGGAACTCATTCCAGAGGTAAGCCAGCAGATTGTGGCGGCTTGTGAACTGTTATTTTATTTTAAATCCTTACAATATATCATGATTCCTTCATCAGTTCTTGCGTTGGGCTCGTTATCTGTGCTCCCTGACGTACGCCATTCGCATCCTCTTGATCAATGAATTCGAAGATTGCGCCAACGAGCAAGCAGCAAATGAAGATGAGCCAAACTACTGCCGCCAGGCGTTAGACAATGTTGATGCTGATGCCGACGAAACATGGTGGAACTGGTTAGTGCTTGTGGCGCTGTTTGTGGTTTTCCGAGTCATGGCTTTACGTGTTCTTCAATTGAAATCAACGAAATTCTATTAAGACATTACCAAGCAAGGTCGGTCTTAACCATCGTGCTTCACTTCTTGATTGCTTTGCATTGTTAATGTAGCGAATGATAAAAGTAATTCTTTTCATCATCATCACGGTCTAGCTATAAGTGAAATGATATATTAATTGACTCGGGAAGCGACGATCCGCTTCCGCCTGTAATTGGAAACTCGTTGACAGTAATGAAGACCAAACTGATCAATACCTTTTTCATGTGCTGAAGAGAGTTCCCTCAACGGAGTTAATTTATAAACTAGCGTTAACGAACCTCTTTTGTCATGACTATTTTAGTCATGAGTCGTCAAAATTGCTCCGTTTCGAATGGCTTCAATTTTGTTCGCAGCGACGAAAGACACGCAACAAGAACCCTTCCTGTTAAAAACATTCAATGCATTCATAATTCACAATTGTAGTCTTCTTACAGGAGAAAGCTTATGAAAAATATGACCGTAAATCCTAAGGATGAAGTTCTCAGCGACGACGCGTGGCAAGAATTGATGGGTTTTGATTTAATGATGAAAAAGGTTCGTCTTTTACCACGTTATCCGAACGTCTATTTTATCTCTCTTCCCTCATCATATACAAATCACTCAATTCATTTTAATAGATCATTAAAGCGAGCTCCGAAAGTGAGGCTGTGAAACCAGCAGATGCTGTGCGAATTGATTTTGAGGCTCGCTACGCAGCTGACCGGACGGTCCTGGATGGTCCGCTTTGTCAAGAAGCAAAAGACTGGTTGATTGTGATCGGCGAAAAGGACGTTTTACCCGCTGTCGAAATGGGAGTACGATTCATGAGTGTCGGAGAAACAGCATTGGTGTGGAGTCATGCGAAATTTGCGCATGGGCCGGGACAACGCAAACACGGAGATTACGAATTGCCACCCAACTCGAACGTCTTGTATCAAATCACCGTACGAGCCATTCTAAAACCATCCGCTACAACCGCTGATGAAATTGCGATTGCCCTATCGAAAAAGAATATCGGAAACGACATTTTTGCGAACGAATGGAATCCGTACGGCATTTCGCGGGCGAAACAACAATACAAACGGGCCGGAGAACTCATGGAGCATTTATTACAGACAGGCACTTGGGAGGACGACGAAGACGATCGATTTCTACAGCAGAAAGCACGCGAAATCATGTTGGATTCATTCAACAACCTCGCTGCCTTGCATTTGCGCAACAAGGACTACAAGTTAGCCAAAGAAGCCTCTGTCAAAGTCCTCGAACGCGACCCGGAAAACTTTAAGGCTTTAATTCGTGCTGCCAAAGCAGCGTTGCTCGATCCGGCATCGGAATTTGAGGAAGTGGAGGCCGCATTGGCGGCAGCTGCCTCACGGAGTGAACACGCGAGTGACCTTGATTTGCAAAAACTCAAAGAAGAATTTGTTCGACGAAAGAGAGCGTACAAAAAGAAATCGAAAGCCATGTTTTCGAATAAGAAGAAATTCGAATCGAGCATTCAAACGATTTCCGAGGAAGCGAAAGAAGAAGCAGACGAGAGCAACAACGATGATGGAGAGGAAACGTTAGTCGACGGACGGTCTACGATCGATGGAGCACCATCATCATCGGTAGAGGAAGGAATGGTAGCTGCCGCACCGAGCCCACATCAACTAGTAGAAGTAACGATTGGATGGATTCGCGAAAATGGGATTGGAAAAACAAAGTACTACCGTATGCCTTTCAACTATTATTGACATGTGCCATGTACTGGTACTACACGGTTCTGAAGCAGCAGCAAGATGAGAAGATTGCTGCAGCGTTACAAGAGGTACAATTTACGCAACAATTATTGAATGACAATGAATTTGAGCTTTTGTTATCAGAACCAACCTTGACACAGAACGAATTGTAATTTATGATCATTTCTTAGAATGGACTATTGTGAATGCTGCTAAACGGATTAGTTATGTAAAGGAGCTGTAAAATTCAAGACCGCAAATGACGTTTCTAGCTCGTATAATCATTATTCGTGACTGGAATCCAGTCGTGACGACATCCTGTCCACACTTTTGGCTATAGTCGATATAAAAAAGAACGATCTGGAAGCCCTTTCGGCGCAAACAATCGAAACGTGCCTTGCAAATGCTGATGATCGGCACGATATCTGCATGTTTGGTTCTGGATACTTTGTATTCTGTCAAAAGAAGCTGCAAGACTAACGACCACGGACTTCGCGGAAAAATCGTGCATCTTCGATTTTCGATCGTCTGCGTCTTGCGTGCGTACGTACGGTCTAATTTCTCCGCTTTCTGCGCCAACCGCAAAAGAAAAGGCGACAGAATTTTTTGGTGTCGTCGTCTTTCCTTTCAAAAACAAAAAACCTACAATGATTGAGGAAACAATACGCTAAATTACGTTACAAAGATACTAAAGCAGTTAAAAGGAAGCAAGAAATTGATCAACATGACGAGCCAGAAGAAACGGCCGCGCAATGAATTGACGAAGCTCATTCCCGACTATGTTGCTCCGATGGAACTGCAAACAATATCTTCGACTGCTCCGAAACCCCTCAAGTCTACATTGCCTCCTCCGACATGGATGACGTCTAAGCAAAAAGACTTTAAAACAGGAAAAATGACGACTCCAAAGTTGAATACAGCTGGCCCGGGCTGGTTTCATATGCGGCCGTCGGCATCGACTGCTGAGTTACAAGCCGATCTTCATTTGATTCGAAACCGTAATTACTTGGACCCCAAACACTTCTACAAGTCGTCCGATAAGTTTGGGACGTTTCTACAACGCGGTACTGTCATTGAAGGGGCATCTGAGTTCTATTCGTCGCGTTTGACAAAGAAGCAACGCAAGGAAACGTTGTTGCAAGAAGTGCTGGCCGATACCGAGACGGCGGGTTGGGCACAACAGAAATACAAAAAGATGCAACAGGAAAAGACCGCCATGGCGGAGAAACGACGATTCAAGAAACGAAAGGGACGTAAATAAGCTACTATTGTACTTGAAGGGCTGCCGAATGAAGTACGTTATGTTTCACAATCAATAAGGATAGAAAACAAATTGAAGGCTCATTTTCAAGCAGTCTTTCTCCCTACTTTTCCATCCATTGCTACATGAGCACAAAAGGTACCAACGCTACCAGGGGCAATCCATACGCCACAAGCAACATAGTATTATCGGCGGCAATGCCAAACAAACCCAAAAAGGCGGTGACCCAAGCGAGCATGAGAGTCAAGCGCGAAGCCGTTTTATGGGCAAAACGGATAGTTTTATTTTGTTTGTCCATTCCAAAGTCAGGATGAAGAAAAATCGATCCAGCGAGTCCTGTGAAGCATCAGTTTATCGATGAAAAAAGGTATCAGCGAAGATACATTGTATTACGGACGCGTCCTTAGGCACTTACCCAAACCAACACAGCTGATCACTACCCCTGTCCCGACCATGGCATGCGGAGAGGATAAATGGAGGTATCCGTTATTTTCCTTGTTGCGGTAGATGCAGTAAATCCCTCCAAACGAGCAAAAAAGCGAAAGCCAGCCCAATATTCCGTGCGTCTAGTTCATCTAGGAAGTGAGGTAGAGAATACATCGCTCCTTAATGACAAACAATAAATCTTACCTTAGTATTCGCATATCCTCCCAATTTCTTGGTTACTGCTCCCAAACCGGCGAATCCCACCATACCACACGTCATAAGTAAGGGATGCCAACTGAAGAGACGCCATTCACCCGTGGGTTGCAAACCGGCTTGACGCCCCATAATTAGCGAATATGTAATCAATACAGTAACAAGTGTGTAATACTGTGCGGGAGAGGGTTTGGGGGGCTAAATTGAGGTTTAAAAGGATGCAACGAGAGCCCATTAAGAGGTGGACTGAGAGACGCATGCCTTCAATAAACAAAACCTTCATTTCATTGCTAACATCGTTACTTACGGAGTATTTACCCCATGAACCTTGAGCTACCATTACTTTGCTTATCTTACGAACTACTTGAAAACACTTCACAAACAGTTGATCCTATTTATTTGTCCATGTTGATCGGAAAGGTATAAAAAAGATACGCTCCAACTCCAAGTCCCCGCACAAATTAAGGTTGAGGTGAAGGGAACATCATCACCACAAGAAAACTCCACAACAACCAACAACAGCCTCACCTCTTACCAGGTACAACTACGACCGTACCGGTACTGCGTCAAAGTATAAAGTAAAACAGCACGCGACGATAATCACGATGATTTGGTGATGATTCACATTGATTTTTAGGATCGTCCTGCTCACAACACTTTCTTTATTACTCATTACCATTCTTTTATACTCTTCTTTCTCATTTGGAAGCACCATACATACCCAATTGTTATTTCATTGCTTACAATCACTCGACATCTTTCACCACCTCGGCTCCTTTTTCAGCATCCTGTTCATCCCCGTCAATACTGCTACTGCTGCTGTTGCTGATGGGTTTACCTTTTGTGGCGAGTTGCTGCAGTTCTAGATCGAGGCGTTTCATTTCCTGAAATTTTATTAAGTGCAAGGCGGCCGTCACACCAAGGAAACACCAAAAGGTCGTAATCTGCAGCAGGCTACGCGAAGAACTATAACCAAAGGGTTTCAAAATGACCATAGGCAGTTCCTTGTGACTCCAGAAATCGTTCTTGGCGGCCCAAACTTCTCGAGTTTCTCCCAGGATTTCTTCAAACTCGTGACAACCACCCACGAACAGACCCGTCGCTAGAAATGCGAGCACAATTGTAACAAAGATGCACACGTAATGCTTCTCTTTCATGCTTTGGTTGGCCCAGTACACCAAAAAAACCGACCGTGAGACCCACACTGATACCGATTACGGCGCTCAACGGAATGGCTACCAAATTGTTGCCATCAAGAAAGAAGGGCAACAAAAAGACACCGCATTCCGCGACCTCACGCCAAACATTCCACGCGACATTGAATCGAATGGAAGTAATCGTCAAATCGAATGATTGGGAGATCTTGCCATCTTTCTTGTTCTTGTAGTAGCCCATCCACTTGGGGATCTTTAGGGAAAGTTGCAGGATACAAAGAGCAGCGATGACCTTGGAAATTCCTTCGATCCACTCGGCCACTTCCTCATCAAACTCCTTGGACAAGACGGCCAAAGGAATGGCGACAATGACCACGACCATAACAGCGAAAAATGCAGCGATAGCGGCGGATACTGTCACTTCACGAAGCATCTGATCCTTGGATGCTGCATTGGCATCTTGAGGAATGTCACTCTTTTGAATGACGGTGCGGAATTCGCCTATAATGATGGCGCCTTCCATGAATTCGCGAGCGAAGATGGTGCACATGGCATAGTCGAAGAGGTTCGGCATGATTGTCCCTGATATGAAAGATTGATGTTGATGTAAGGCTTTTGGTGTGGGAGGACGATACTATAAGACGTGGATGGCAACCAAATTTGTGAGGTCGTTCGAAAATATTTTTCGAGGTCCCCATGACCCATGACCCATCACGTGAATTTTTGATTGGATTTCGGAGTTCTCATTTGGTTATAAATGTAAATCTTCCACGCCACTCTATGCTCTATACCTGGTACACTTTGATATTGAATTTTGCTAGGATCGACTGTCAACCAAGTGTACTCTATCCGTCTATGCACAACCTGTCATGAGCACCAGCACGCATCGAGCACGCGTTGTCGTACAGCATAGCACGCATCGAGCACGCGTTGTGGCGCCGGTTGTGGTTGTGATGTTGGGATTTGCAGTTTGCAGGTACCGGTACTTGTAGAATAGGCAGGAAAGAGCGTTAAAATTCTGCCTCGTCGTAGACGCTACGTAGAATCTTGTACTGGGAGGCAGAATTTTAACATCCTTCCGTCTCCCGATCCGTTGATGACGTGCCTTATGTCGCAACGCGGTGGCTGGATTCCGTTCGTATTTGACAGTGGCGTCGTTTACTACTAAGTACTAAGTACAAGGCACAAGTAAGTTCACGTGTCTCGCCTGTACCAGTACCGTCCATACTCCTTTGCCGTGCTTGTACTGTACCTGTCAAACACGAGAGACGAGAGACAGAAACATTACCAGGTATTTGTACTGGTAAACATTTCTTTGTTACTTGTGTTTCCATGATTTCTCATTTATCATGATCAATCACCAATACGTCTTCTTTATTCGACATTATTGGTAGATGTTCTTCATTTGCGTACTGAATCAAAATGCTTTCCAATGATTCATCCGACCGAAAACCAAGCTCATGAGCTCGCTCCGTTTCGATACGTTGAGCCGATAATTTGGAAGCGTATTCCCCATCTACCGAATTTGAAGCATAACGAACGAGCTGGACTACCTCTCTTCCTGCCACACGCTCTAGGGTGCTGATCATTTCTCGGACTGTTAACAGGAGCCCCGGCATTGTGAGGATGCGATCCGTTGGTAATACAGGCTCATACACTGCTGCATGGAGCAAGAATCCTACAGCCGCCCTCGAAGAAGCAATTGTAATCAAAGAGCTATCGCTGAAGGGAAATTCAGCTTCCTTCCCATGCCATGGATCACGGAGCACATTCGACACGTAGGAAAAAGTAACGCTATCGGATGTATCTGGTCGAATCACGATGATAGGCAGTCGGATACTTGTTGCTGTCAGGACACCTTTCCGCGTCGAATCTTCCAAAAGCTCCTCAAAAGCCCTTTGGGTTGCGTCTGATGCACTTGAAGTGTTCGCCTGACTTGCTACTATTTCAAGAGGATGACAACAATTTACGCTGGAGGCAAACACCAATCGTGGCTTGTAATCTCCGAGCTTTCGCATTGTATCGAGTAGAAGCAACGACCCTTCTAGTACTTCGGCATAACCGACTTCTACATCTGCCTCGACTCGATCAGTCATAGCCGTCAAATTAAAGATGAAATGAGGCATGCTTTCGAACAGGGCGCTCATATGAGAAGAGTTGGTCATGTCAACTGACTGAGCGTTGATACTCATGTTGTTGCTTTCGGGGGGAATGCCCGGTTCCGTCACGTCAGCGAGGGTTAAATGTGCGACGCGATGATTCCCAAAACCACCGTTTTGAATCAACGAGTCGACCAGTTTCTGGGCAATCCAACTGGATGCTCCAATTATCAACACGTGTGCCATTTTGAGGGAAAATGTTGTTGCTGGATCGAAGGCAACTGGTGATAACAATCGTGAGAAAATCTTCGACGAGCTTTGCACCGAGGAAGAGTTCGCATCATTTCTCGAAATTCGCTCCGATCCAGAATACACCGATTTAGTACATACGAAAAGCTGGTTCTGCTTCAAATGCGCTCATTGGTACTTAAGAGGATGCACCTATCGACGACAACACGCTTCTTAAACTCTATGCCGTATCAAAAGTTGCCTCTAAACCAGGTCTATAAAATTAGCCGATTCTTCATCCTACCAAAAGATAATCTGCCAAGGGTAGTACACCGCCCGTGGACTCCTCCGATCGCAACTGCTCCGCAGGTGCGGATGACCAGTCCACATTCTCTTTGAGATAACGGAGCTGCAATGTCAAACGGTCTGGTTGATCCGCCGAGTCGGCTCCGGGTACCAAAGCTACTGAACCCGAAGGACGCGTATCGATCAAAGTGGGATTGAGCAATACCGAGACCGTAGTTTGTTCCGTTCCTGCCAACTGCGCGTACCGTCCCGGGATGCCATTTTGAAATTTGACGTGGTCGGCACCCACTAAGCCGACCAGTAAACCTCCTTTGTTCGCACGTGTCCACATATATGCTCGACTGGCCATGGATTGATCCCAGAGGATCCGGCCGCTAAAGAAGTTTCGAAAAGACATTTCTTGATCGAGTTTTTCTCCCGACATGGTATGTTTCAACAATCCCATAGATTGATGTAGTTCGAACGAAGGACGAATCACATAATCGACGTAGGTCGCATATTGTAGACCGCGGGCAAAACTGGCAAACGCAGGTCTGATGGAGGGACAGTGTTTTTACGATTGATGAGATGACACGATAATTTAGCGGTTTTCATATCAGTACACAAGGGTCGATCGATACTTACCGATCAATGATGTATTCTTTCAAACGATCTTTCGGCAACCCGGGTAGTCCATCCTTTTCCACGAGAGCCAAATCTTCGGAATTGACATTCAGAGCCACAGAGGAATGCCCCGTTGTTGCGCTAGGCGAAACACGGGGGCATATGTGTCAAACGACCAATTCCATCGCGTATTCCATTCGACGCCTTGTCGTAACTGTTCGAGAGATAAATTCCCCGCCACGAACTCATCCAGTATGGGCTGAAATTGAATCTGTACCTGTTCGAGTCCAATCGCTAAAGGTCCTTTTCTATTCTGGTGCAAGGATTCTACGAGAAGTGCTTGTAAATTGTGATCTCGGGCCGCATTGTGATGTTCGCCTAACCAAAGTGCCCCCGACGAAATCGAAGAGATACTCCGCAGAAATTGATCGGGCTTTCAATAGTGCAGGCAAAGATAAGAGATTTTAGAGATGGGGGAACCTGTACAAATTATGGAGATCATTTGAGAAGAAACGACTCACTTGAACGACACCTAAAGTCGGCGACAAGGCGCTCGTAGCATCAGGACACACTTGGTATGCAGTAAAAGTATTTCTAGCTTTTGCTGACTTTGATACAGGAAAGAACCCGCTTCCGGCTCCGAGTACTACATTCTGTAAGAGTTGTCTTCGTTTATGAGAATTAATTTGCAAGGCGTGAAGACAGCAAGGAAGAATGATCGTCAAAAGGACAGTGTATCGCGTCGTGAACTTCATTCTCTCTCTCTCTTTCGCGGCTATTCGAATGAAGAATCTATTGAAACTGAATGGTATGAGAATCACACCCTCTCGAAGTGGGCACTGGTGTTTCAATAATGTCATTCTTTGCTTCGACAGGTGTTGAAAGAGTTGAGAACACTTCATCAAACGAAACTCGAAAGGAGGAAGAGGAAGAACGGATCTCCTTCTCTTCGCCCCCCTCGCGCTGACGCTGACGCAGTGGTGAGAACTGCTACTTCGTCTAATCGGTATTCAACGGCTTCCACAAAGTTCATTATTTACCCCTATTGTAAAATGTGACTATGCGTGTTAATGTACTAAAACGGCATTCACATAGAGATAGTTAACTGTTGTGACTTATGCCGAGTACGAACGCGCACGCGCGAAGAAGGGTCGTTTTCCGTACTTCAATGTAAGCATGAACGGACAACAGGCAAGAAATGTCCAACGAAAACGCCCTTTGAAGGAGATCCGGGAGGATTTATCCCCTTCGAAGAGGTCCGAGGGATCAGACCTTTTCAAATTACAAAGAGCTGCAATCGTTATTGCTGGCGAGACGACTCGGATTATGAATGTTATCATTCACACAATCATCAAAGCAGAGCTCTTGATTGTTGATGAAACGGAGATAGTCACATTTTCAATGGCTTGACAACTCCTCGTCGGCGCAAAATGTAAAATAGGAAAAACTATTCAATCGAATAGCAGCAATCGCTTTCTCGATGACTATCAGTATCTTTATAAATTAACAATCACTATTCCTAACACTTTTACATTAAGGCGGAGCAGACGGACTCCTTCCTTGTTGCTGTTGCTGCCTCAAGAGTAAGTACAACACGCGCGGATCGATGGGCCGTTGCGTTCGGGGATCGAGCGCCTGTTGCTGCCCTTGTTGTCCAGGGAGTTGTTGCAGCGCCCGCGTGAGCTGATCCTGTCGACGATAGGACAAATCTTGGAGAAATGCAGTGTTTGAGACGGAAGGTTGAGCCGACTGAATATACAACGACGAGGGCAAGGAGGATTGCAGCAACGAATTATTTCGCCCAACAGTGTGCGCCATTTGTTGTTGTCGAAGACGAATTCCTTGCAAACGATTCATTTCTTGTTGCGAGGGAAGATAAGAAAAGGGGGATGTACCCGAAAACCCAGTCGGAAGAGACGTCGGTGACGAAGAGATGTTCGACAATTGGCTGGCGAAATTGTCTAGGCGACTCGTCCTGCACTCGTCTATGCTCGCCTCGCGCCCGGTTAGGGCACCCACAACTGGTCCAGGTCCAGGGATAGCCAGTTTGCGCTGCTTCTTTTCACTATCAATTACAATGAACCTCAAAAGATCTTCCCGACCGCGCTGGAAGCAGTCATGATGATAGGCGAAAGTGCCCTTCGGATAACGATCCTCATCAAGAATGCGTTTAAAACCAAAGCGGTTCAGTTTTCTAGTGAAACTTTGGAACTTTGTTCCTTGAAAGTGAGGCTCCAAAACAGTTTCGCTGAATGTTTGGGGAAAGATGCAGAATTCGGTGCCCTCCGGATTCCATCGAATGACGTGAGCGAATTCGGAAAACGAAAGAATGCGCATGATCTTTTCTGGAAAGTTCATTGAGGTCTTTTCGGCACCGAAGGGACGTTCGGCGGATATTTCTTCATCCTTTTTGGCTGGATTGGACGACGAGTCATTCCGAAGCGAAGGCGAGCGACGTTGGATTTTGTATTCAATTTTCCCATCATCATTTTCTTCTGGATTTAGTTTGCCTCGCTTTTGGGGTGCAGAGTCTGCTTGTATAATGAACGAGCGGCACGGTGAGTTTAGAAGTGAACCTCTTAGAACACATAGGGTGATTTGCCTTGCTGCCTGTCGTCGTGCCGTATGGCGGCACCTACCTTCTGCATCGTTCTCGAGGATCCTCTTCGGTGATCTTTGTTCCATGATCTGTCTTATAAATGGTAAAACTTTAATTGAGCTTTTCGGTTTGTTGATCAATGCGCAACGCGTAGTTTATTTCGAGAAACAAAAGTGTGAGAGAGAAGACCTTTTGAAGTAGCTTCTGGAAAAGTGGGCGTTTCCAGTCTGGGGTTAGATCTCCGCCTCCCGCATCGCCGCATTCAAGCTCCGTTTCGACAATTTATTGTTGGGAACACGACGAGCAGTAGATGTAAGTACGAAGAATTCATCCTTCCTTGCGTGTAAAAAAAGTAGCTACGAGCTTCAAAGCCGAAAGGAATAGTATAGTCTAGAGAATCGTACACACCACCAGTGGCGTCGACTAAACCCCCACCGGATTAATCTGTCCGAGCCCTTTCAATAAGTATTATCTGTCCGTTAGGGAATGCCCAGTGTAACACTTCTCATTTGGATACTTTTCACCAAGACTGGATGCTCCCAGTGATGTAGGGTATTCGACTTTACTTGTTACATAGCATTGAGAATTATTGGTGTGTCTGGGATACTACGCTTGGATAATGGAAGTGTGAATCAACTTTCGAAGCGTGTCCATTTTGTTCTTTACGAAGTGCAAAGTGCGTACGTTTGAGGATTACCGATAAATCAAAAGTAATGTGCAGCATCGGCCTTTCACCTACCACCTATCACCTACCGGTCCCTCACATTCAAGGTCCTTGACCATGACCTCATTCCCATTTCAATAATCTCGAAATCCCCCAAAACCAGAAACGTATGAGTCAAAAGCCCAGGACAGGATTGATGATTGATGAGTTGATGAGCGATGAAAAACAAGATTGAAAGCGCAAGGAAACTAGAATGATACCGGAGTGGACTCCCAGCTCCGGTCCGTGCCTGGTTCAGAAACTGGATGTAAAGATATGCAACAAGCCGCTCAAGTCACCACTCACCGTCTGCTCTGGAGACCGGAGAAAGTGTTCCGCTGTTTCGCTTTAGGCTCACTGTCCGGGAATCGACACAGTAAATTCACTGGTCATGGAGCTAAAGCACTAGTTTGGCACCTCATTATCTGCATCCACGTTTAGGTCCTAGTCTGTAAAGGAACCTATCGAATTTATCTTTTGACTAACTACCGCGCCTCAAGTTTAAACCTTTGAAGTGCACATCTTGAGCGGACCACACTCTTGTCGTCATCGTCACAACTCACAACCAGTGTCTCATTTCTTCTGCAAGTGGTCAGTAACGTAGCAGGTATCTCGGGTTTCTTATTCCCTCGGCACTTCGTCGCATATGTAGGATTTGTTAGTTGACTATAGACTAACAATTATACCTTTAGAACTCGGTTATTTAGCATATCGTTTCACAACACAAGATTTAAACTTTTCTAAAAAAGTATCTGGCCAACTCTGTCACGGCTGCGGAGACGAGTGTCTCCTTTCAGGAGCCTGCCTTGCCAATAATAGTTGCAATAGCAAAGGATCTATTGACTGTTGCCCTTGAATTAGTTGGCGTTGCTGCCCAGGTATTTGTTGGCGTTGCTGCCCGGGTAATTGTTGCAAGATTGGCATTTGCATTTGTTGAGAATGTGAATTCAATGACGACAGGAAAGGATCGAAAGAGTTTTCCGCACCAGGAAAGCTCGTATGTCGAAGCGGAGGTAAGCGAGATTGACTTAAAAGGACCCGTTGTTGCATGGCTCTTTGGTTTTCCATAATAAACTGAATACGATTCAATTCCGACTGCGATGGTAGATGCGCAACAGTAGATGCCACTGGTAATCCTGCTGCTGCAGGCGGTGATGCCAAGACGCCTGACAACTGGTTGCTAAACTCATCAAGACGGCTCGGTCTGCTCTCCGCTTTACTCTCATCTCGCACGGCAGGGTTTTCTTGAGTAGTAACATGACTCTGAACGACAGGGCCAGGGACATTGAGTTTTCGCTGCTTTTTGTCACTATCTATTTCCATCTTTTTAACAAGATCTTCTTTTCCCCTTTGAAAGTACTCATGACGGTAGGCAAATGTACCTTTCGGATACCTATCCTCATCAAGGATTCTTTTGAACCCCCAACTGTAAGGTAGGTAAAAAGTTAGATAAATGAGTATTGGCAATGCTTCATTTTTAATCGCCACCGTCAGCAGCTACTTACCGGTTTAGTTTTCTCGTGAAAGATTGAAATTTAGTGCCCTGAAAATGGGGCTCCAGAACGGTCTCGGTGAAGGAGTCAAGGACGATCGAAAATTCAGTGCCCTCTGCATTCCATCGGATAACGTGGTCGAATTCCGGAAACGAGAGAATACGCATAATTTTTTCCGGAAAGGTCATTTGTGTCTTTTCCGAGCCGAAAGGACGCTTCGAAGAGATGTCGTCATCCATTTTAGGAGGAGCGGACGACGGATTGTTGATCAGCGACGGCGAGCGACGTTGGATTTTGTAATAGATTTTCCCATCATCTTTTCCTCAGAATTTCCAAAGCCCCGTTTCTGCGGTATAAAGTCTACTTGTAAAAGGAAGGGAAGAATTGTTAGTTCCGTATTCAGCGTTTTTCGAGTGGAAGGAACGCTCTGCCAATTCGTCGTGCAGCTTGTAGACACCTACCTTCCGCATCAGCTTCATGTGCCCGTTTTAGTGAATTGTTCTCCATTGATTATGATTATTTGTTGATGTCAATACAAGTCAACAAGTAATGGGACTATTGTTATTCTTGATGGATTGCAATGGTTGTAAAAAATGAGAGATGTTTATCTGGATGGCGTGTTGTCAGATTTTGGTTTTTGTTTTCATGTTGTGCGTTTCGCCATCTCGGTCTCAATTATTCGCACTTCCTTGTGAACGTCGTACCAGGGTACTTATGGATCGAGGCTCGTGGGCTTCTAATTTACTGTAGGCGGAGAAATTGAAGCATCTTTTCATTCTTAGATCGTCTTGGACTCCATACTATGTTTTCCAGTCTGTCCCACACAGTCTTAACTCCGTTCGTGAATGTCGAATTCAATTGTTGACCTTCGTTTACGAGAAATTCCAGTATTCGATTATCCCCCAAGACCGAACTCGCAAGTAAGAAAATGGCGTCTTTCACATCCTCTCTGTCTATGGACTGAAAAGTGGAGATTGAGGGATGGTCAAGACATAGACGAATTTTGTTGGCCCGATTGCCACAAGGGCGGAGGCCCGAAAGAATGTTCACATTTTACATGGAGAGAGACAGTGCGAAGCGACCAGCGGCCAGACGGCCTTGGAACTTGGAAAAGGCATCATCGCGTCACGTATCAAAATCGCATGAACTATGTGGCATCAATTTCATGGCCAGCGTCTAACGTTTACTCCATGTGATTAGTTTGAGCAGCGATGAAAGTAAATTATTTGACTTGCTTCACGGTCAATGGCAATACGGCAGCTATTTCTTGTTTCTTGCTTGAATTGGTTGAAAACGGCAGCACCAACAAGGCCGAATGCTGACTAGCCCGCAATAAAATTGTCAACATCGTCTAAATTAAGTTAATGAGTTTTCGAGAAACTTTTTGATGTTCATCATATTCTCCAAGCTGCGAGAACTTTGATTTGTTCGAGGGTTGATTGAATGTTATTATCTAATCGGAGGCGACACTAATCGGATAAACTCCGCGGAATTCAGTTCTGGACTAGGACGAACATAAGATCCCTCTTAGTTGAGAAACAAGGATTATGACCGACAACATTCTTGTATTTTATTTGTCGCCAGTTGTCAAAAACGAATCCTCCAGATCCAAGCAAAATGCGTCTTCATCGACAGTCACAAATGATTCTTTCATTTTTCCTAGTTCACTCGCGAAACTGGCATCCATTGACAAAGCAGACAGAGTGGTCGCCATCGAATCCCGAAATCCACCATCCACTGAAGCTCGCTTGAAGGGTTTTGACGGCGGAGCTTTCGCACAGGCAAGGGTGTCATCGGAAAAGCGGTCAAAACTAAAACTTTCCGAGAACGATAGATTGTTGACTGAATCTTCCCCAGTACTCTTGTCTTTAGCAAATGCTTCGAAACTAGCTCTATCGAGTGATGTTCTTCGATTCGGAATTGCAGGCGGATCCGAGCTGCATATTGTTTCATTAATGGATGTTGTCAAACTAGGCGTGTGAAACCGTCCCGTTGGTGTTTCCGTTAAAAACTCGCTGCTGTGTGGCTCATCTATAGTAGCCAGTTGCTGCGTAATAAACGATCTTGACTTTGCTTTTTGATTAAATCTGGATGCTATTCGGTTGCCTACGGCTTTTGCAATGTTGCGTGGGCCCGCTATACCTGTTCGTAACATTCGCTTCGCATTGGAACCATTCTCGTCGGAGGAAGTATGAGATTCCGTTGTCATGGTGCTGATCAACCTAATGATTACAAAGCGCCTGTTAAAGGATGAAGAATATACAATGAATGAAGGGAAAAGATCACGTTCTATTTCGGTGTCGGCAGCTGCATTTGCAGCGGCTGTTGGCTATTGCCTCTTGGCAAAAAAAGTACTTTGTATCGCAATTGAAGTACTTTGAAGTGGGGCAATAAAAACATGGGGGCAATTGGTGTTCGACATTGGCCTATGGTGCCCGTTGTTGGCACTCTCCTTAAGGCCTCTGTTGTCTACTAGTATTAGAGAGGTGGATAATAGATGGATACTCATGACTCATGACTGAAAAGCCAAACGACTGGCATACTGAATCATCCTTTGCCTAAGGAGAAATTCAGTGTCATCGTCTTCTGATTGATACGATCCGTCGAAACTCGAGCCCGTCGTAATACCAGATATTGTACTAGTCATCGAGTCTCGTAATTCATGAGCCATTGAAGCTCTCTTAATTGGTTGAGATGGTGGCGCTTTGCTGCAAGGAATTATCTCATCGATGAAGAATCGGTCAAATACAGCTGGATCCTGTTGCTCGACCTTAAAATTACTTTCCGTATTTTCTTCGTTATCATTATTGAGGGTACTTTCTTCGATGAAGGGATGGTCTATGGAAACGTGTCGCCTAGGAAGCGACGGAGGTTTAGCGCTACAAGCTGTCTCCTCTATATAAAACAACTCCACACTTGGGGTCACTAGTTCCGATAGCAAATCATGAGGATTTTCTCGTGCAAAGTGTTCTTTAATGATTGCCAACAGTCGCTTATTCCAGGACAAGCTTGTTGCCCCTTTTAAGAATTTCGCGGAGGACGCCACTTTGCCTATGACTTTGGCCATTCTAATTGAATCCGATGATGTGTTGCAGCACCCACAACATGACGAAATTTTGTGGTTTTGATGGGCGAAAGCTATGCACTTCCGGTTTCATGGTACTTGATTTGTTTGTTTGAGTAGCTATTTACTTTCTATTTTTTCAAAATTGTCGAGTAATAGCCAGTATAACCAGTGACCACGCCCCCGGCCTAAAGACCACGCACGGAAGATGCTCAAGCTGTAAAGGAATCAGGAACACGGAGAAAAAAATAGATATGTCCTCGTTTCGTACTTGTACATGCACTTTTTAATCAAAAAGTATTTAGCTAGGTTTTTACGATTATGACAGGTGGCTTGCTGAGATTCGAGAGAGAAATGGAAAATCTGAGTTTTAAAGCAATGATATAGTAGTTTTCTGGCGTCGGGTTTGAACAAAAGCAAACAACAACAGCGGAGGAATAATAGAGGCTTCAAGACTTGTTCCTAAATACCATCATCATCGTCAACGTCTCCGTTGCTCACCCCTGCAACAACATCCTGCTGATAATACATCTCAAGTATTTGGTCGCTAGTGGTAGCATCCTCGGGACGCTTGTCTTCGCGGATTCGTTCAAAACGCGGGAATCGTAACCCAATGCCACGACCCGCCTCTCCTGTCTTACCAACTGCGCCACGATGCGCAGAAGATTTGGATAAGTCTGCTGCTTTAACTTCCCACACTTGTACGGCATCGAACCAGACATCGCACTCCAATTGATCTGTCACATTGTACTGTGACGTTTTAGCAGGAATGACGTGCTGATTCAAACTATCTGCCAAACCCTTCAAGTCCTCTTCGGAAAATCCTGTTCCAATCTTGCAAACGCTTTGAAACTCTTCCGTATCGGCGTCATAGCAGGCTAACAAGTACGCCCCGTACACACCCGTGCGTTTACCGCGACCATGATAAGCCCCCAAAGGCACCAAGTCAACGCTATCTCCCAAACCTTCCAGATAGTCCTTTTTGAGTTTCAACCAATTTAACGAACGCCTAGATGGTTCATAGACGTCATCCATTGTTTTCACCATCAGTCCTTCGCAACAGCCCTTCACCGCTAGGTCCAAGAACTCCTCAAGAATTGTCGTATCTCCATCTTCTTTGTGATCCAAGTATGTAGCGTACTGAAACTTTTCCGGAATGGGCAAGAAGTGTTCTTGCAACAACTGACGGCGCGTTTCCAACGACTCAGACAACAGCGATCGTCCGTTCAAGTACATGAGATCAAAAGCATGAACGATGATTTGTACCTTTGCTGATTCGGCCGAAGCTTCTGTCTTTTGCGGGTCGATAAAATCTGAAAGGGCACCAATTTCCCGTCTTTAAAGGCGACCACTTCGGCATCCATAACGTACGATGTGACATTGCTCTGTTGCGCGGCTTTGACAAACACCGGTACTTCGGGATACTTTTCCGATGTGTCCTGTCGAACAGCAAGAAGTTAAGAAAAGTGAATCAAGACTGCCCAATTAAAAAATGTCCAATGAATCACACAATCTTCACACACGTACCAACAGGTTACGGCTAAAGACCTTGGTCGTGCCGTCTTCCAACAAGTGAATTTGCGCTCGTTCTCCATCGTACTTGTATTCGCAGGTGAACTTCTGTCCATTCAAACGCTGCAATACTTCTTGAATCGATTTGGTGGGTTTTGCCAACATGGGTGCCACGGGAATGCCGGGCGTCAAAGTACAAGCTTGATACATGGCAGTGAGAGGAACCCGCAAGGCCGCATCCAACAAGGCATCGTAGGAAGGAACTTCCGAATACGCGCGTTTGATGATTTGCACCGCGCCTTCCAGTCGCTTCTCAATGGTCTGTTGTTTGTCAAGGTACTGTACGACTTCGGCGGGGTAATTTGTTTTCGTTTGATTTTCCGCGTTTTCGGATTCCCGATGATACGCGGTTAATGCTAACGCATGTGCCAACGAAATCAGGACTGTCGATTGTGCCAATCCAATGCGCAATTTCCCTTGCAATCCCCGCACAATGTACTTCATTTCCAATGGGTCTTGACACTTGACGAGCAACATCTTAATCTTATCCACTTTCCATTTCTGTGACTGATTGCCCTTGGTTTGCGCAATTTCTCGAAACGTCTGCAAGACCAAGTTGGCCGTCAGTGGCGCTTTGGGTGTCTTGGCGGCAAAGAATCCTCCCAAGGTAGTTTGTTTGGACTTGCACTGCTGTGCAACAGTCCCCAGATCACCCGCTTGTTCGTACAATTGCTTGACGCGATTGCTTCCGACGGCTTCCGCCACTGCCTTGATCAAGAGCGAGTCCCCAATGCCCAATTCGACATTCTCACACGCCGGCGCGACGGAATTAGATGTCAAGTAGAGTGCGGTATACAAATCATGCGGTGCTAACAAGAGAATGGAGCGAAAGAGCTTGGTGAGCAATTGTTGAATTTGCAGACGAGCAGTAATGGCTTCAATCTCGGCCAGTGTTTGACAGAGCACCGCGTAAGGGAGCGTCTGTGACCAAGACGCCGACTCAATTAACTGTTTGTCAGAGGGAAACTGTCCTTTTGGGGCGGCGCGAAACAAATCGGTGGGAGGAAGAGGTACGAGGCTGGTCGATGGCTTGACAATTGCCGCAGTCTCTTTCGATGGCGTGGTAAGAGATGTAGATACTGCTACTGTAGCTGCTTCCTTTATTGCAACTTTTGTCTCTTTCGTTAGTCCCTTATCCTTGGACTTGCTATCGTTGTTGTCACTCTCTACCTTCTTGAGCTTCTTCTCATCACTCTCGTTCGACAATCGTTGTTTGCTTTGCTTGCCGTTTATCTGTTTTGTTAAAGGCAATTCTGTATCATTCATTTGAATAGCTTCAGCGTCTTCTTTTTCGTCTTTGTCATCTTCATCATCATCGAGAATGGCACGACGTTTGCGATTTCCCTTGTTTTGTTTTTCCGTTGCCTTGGGATCGTCGAACGAACTGACATTTTTGTTGTTTTCCGTATTCTCTTTGACGACTTTGAGTCCGAAAAATGCATCTAAATTGTATTGACGATTCTGTTTGCTGCTCATTTCAAGAGACTATTACAGGAAGAGAAAGGTTTTATTACAATCAACGAGAGCAATGCGATCAGGCTTCTCTGGCAATTATTATTTGCGTTGTCGTTCTCGCTCGGCTTGTGTCGTTTGTTTGACGCGCGGCATGTTTCCTTCGTCGAGATCGCAAGGTGGAGGGAAGCCGCAAAAGAATCGTCTTGGCCGGCGTCTCTCAACGGATAATTTTTTTACTGAAAAAAGAATGAATGAAGCATCGGCGCGCTTTCGCGCTTTCCCCATCGCACTACCGTATGACTATCACTAGGAGTGTAGGCGGCGGCAGTTAAGTCATGAGTCGTCAGTCATGAGTCAAGATCTAAGATCCATGTTTGCCCAAGATGCTTTCGTTACACTATTTTTCTCCTAATAACGCATTCGAGTTGTGATGAAAAAAAAACTGTAACACCACCTAAACTTGCAGACGCTTGCGAAAATAGCCAAATAATACGCGGTAGGCTTACGTAGGCAGTTTAGCTTTGCTGTCAACTACGGAGTACTACGTAATATGCAAGATATACTCTCTAGCACATGACTAGATTTCAGTCACGACACGGGAAATCGCACTGCAAAATAAAATGAACTGACAAGCAATACCGTAGCAATATCAATAGCAGTCCTTCTTCCAATAATTGCTGCTGTTTTCGAATCGTCTGTTTCTTTCGAAACTATTTCTAATGAGAGAAATGTACCGTTAACCGGGATAACTAAACAAAAAGAGCTTTACGGGTAGTCTTGTTGAGTATTCTTGCCTCACAATTCGCCTCTACGACATCCAGAGCCTTTCCTTCACCATGCGTCGACGTCAACTGCCTTATTTTCTCCTTCAGTTCCTCTTTTTATCTTGTCTTCTTTTCTATTTGCTATCAGTTACGATACTATGGATGCTACAGGATGATTCCGCAGCCATTATGCCGAACGAAACGTTTTTCTCGTCATCTTCTCGACACTCCCTAGCAGCACAGCCAGTCTATGTATTCTTATCTAGAGTCCCTCTTTACACTAATAACAACCTCACAAAGCCATTCTGTGTCGATTGGCATCATAATGTGGATGAATGGTGGTCGCATCATCCTACTTGGGAACTAGCACTGCAAAATACAACGCATCAATGTTTTCAACCCATACCGAATACACAACAAGCGCAACTTTATCAACAATTGTATCAGTTGCAGCAGCAACCACACCACAATCATACAACAACTTGTCGCACGAAAATCATTTCCAATTCGGGTTGGGGCGTCGATTTGTCTTACGTGGTTGATGGCTTGCTCTATGCGTTACATCACGAAATACCCGTCTTTCTGAAATGGCAGGGTCCTTGGCAATATGCACCAACCTCGTGCTCATCCCAAGATGCGCGTTGTCTGTTTCTACCCTTTTCCGCTCCGCCCTGTCGAGAGCAACCACCCGAACAACAAGCACGATACTGGCAAACTCCGTGGTCCGGTTATTCGAATCCACAAACACGATGGGTGTTGCAATATGTAACACGCGGCCAAACATGGTTGCGGCAACAGGCCATCCAGTGGGTAGACAGTGTATCGTTGCCGGACTCGTGCGATCTGGCAATTCATGTCCGACGGGCCGATGTCATTTTGCACGGAGCATTCAGTCGACGATATCACAAACTAAGAGAATACGTGCAAGCCTATCTTGACGCGATGGGCAGCGATCAAACGACACCTCGTCATGTTCTCATATTGACAGACGACGCCAATGCCATTGGAGAAGCCCTGCAGTATACCCAACGCACCCATTTGCCGTGGCAGTGGTATTACTTTGATCGACCGCGGTTTCGAGGACCCGAGGGTGGTTGGGAAAATGCCATTCCATCGCAGGATCCGGCTATGGAAGTGGCCATTCTTTACGCATCGTTGCAGTTACTACAACGCTGTGCGGTATTAGTTCATTCGAAAAGCAATGTGGCCGATTATTTCTTTGCGATTATGCAGCTGGCGGCGGGCGATCATGTTCGACGTGTTAACTTGGATGCGAATCGGCCACACAATGAAGTTCACAATTCACTCAATGCCGAAACAGTACGATACTCGCGTGCGTTTGATGTGTGAACGTTAGTTCCGTTAGAAAGTGACTACGACAACTTTGCAAATATGCTCGATTAAAACCAATAATTAACACTGATCGAGGGCGTCAACGACCGGACGTAATGCCACATACGCGCGGGAATGTACAATCCATCTCCTGGATGCAAAACCACCTCAGTATACGATGCCGTTTGGGCTAACGGATGTTGTTGCCAGTCTTCGTTTTCGCAATGCAAAGCGCTCATATTGCCTTGTGCCGCCGTACCGCGCGTTGTCTTGGAGATGACGTACAGCTTTGCCTGTTCCTCGGCTGGATACAGTCGCACGTACTTCACCCCAACCACTTGTACCAACCAATTGTCGTAGCTGTCATAATGAAGTGGCGTACGGGTACCGGCACTGCCGAGCCACACATTCGTGTGCGTCGGTCCCTGTGTTCCACATAAAGGAGGACTCACATCGACAAATTCTTTCAAGGCGGGAATCTGTTCCAGCAAAGGGTGCTGCGCCAAATAAATAGTAGAAGCGCTGTATTGCTGGGCCTCTTGCAAACTCCAAACTGGATTTTCGACTTTCTCATCGGCAGCTCGAATCGCATGTATCAAATTTCGTAAGGAGAGAATTTCTTCCCGCATGCGTCCACAGTCTTCAGTTGCAAGCATCGAACCCCGTTCCACAGGAATTTGTCTGTGTCCATGAATTTGGCCAAAGACTCCTTCCAAGTCATGCCAAGCAGTGACGGCGGTCCAATCACAGGCGAACTTGCGCAATACCAAGGGACGCGAGACTAGGACATGATTCGTCGAAAATGTACGGTAAAAAGGTGGTTCATGGAGTTCGTCAGGTAGAGGATATTGAATTGGATGCGACAAACCGTGCTGTTCGATCCGTTGTTTCACAGTGGGGTCCGCATAGTTGGGAAGGAGAATATTACAAGGAAGCATAACAGGTAATTCTGAAATTGAGTAAGCGTGATGCTCGACGTACGCCATAAATCCGGTCAAGTGAGGATCGTTCCTCACGGGCAAGCCTAGAACCATGCCCCGATCTAAAAAGTCCAATGCATCGAGAAAACACCATCGATGAGCTAATCCCAAGGCTGCGACGACCACAGCACACCAATAAGCATTCCGATAAGCTTCATTAGGCCATGCATTTGTAGACTCCAACGACGAATACAAGATAGATACTAAATCACTTCCCAACAACTCCATGAGAGCGAAATCCTTCTGTTCGATTCCTTGCACGCATTTTTGAAACAGTGTCACAAGCTCAATTGGTAGCAAGCCACTATGTTTTTGATCGTGGACCCAAATGTTAACAAAGCTCGATGCTTTGGCAAATAACGGGAGCGGTGTAGCGCCATACACTACGTGATTACGGATAGAGTCGAGGCGTTCGAGACAAGCTTGTAGCTTTTGTTCTGAGTCTTCCTCATCAGTGTCAGCTGGCGTCTGTATATCATTATCGTCTTCCTCATCATCTCCGTCTTGTCCAAACAAGTCACCCTTGTCGTCGTTGTCCTCTCGGGCTGAAAATTTTGATTCTTCACCTTCTTGTTCTTTGGTACACTTCGAGCACGTACAGACAAATCCGTAATTGACCAGCGCTTGCTGACGTTCTTCACATGATTTGTTTGAATGTTCAATATAAGATATGGTCAATTCTTCGCCTTCTTGAATATCTTTGATAGCCAGTGCAAATATTGTGAGCGGTCGCTGCCACGACGGATTGCTGTGGTAAACAAGGAGTACATTGGGATCGCACGAATGATTCATTTTGCAGGCCGTCGCGTACATTGCCGTCCCATCGAGAGGAGGGAAAATCTGATCCAAATCATCCCCTTCTGGCGCGGTCATGGAAGGTGCGTCGTCTGAAGGCGTTTCAGTGGCTACGTCTGTGACCATGCCGTCTTCTCTAATATATAATTCCGAAAGAAACTTGGCAATCTCATCCACGGAATAATCCCAGTCTCTGTCAATCATAGCTAATTTGGCAGTAACCTCTTGCTCGTCATCTTCGTCCGCGCAATCGGTGTCACAATCATCGCCGCCGATGAACCCGGCTTCTGCAAGGCATTGCACTATATTCGAATGATACATTTCTCGAAAATCTCGATCAAAGACCTCCCGACAAAGCGGATGACGCTGTCTGACACCAATGGCATTCTGTTCACACGCTCCTACGCGTTTGGCAATGTCTAACGCTGTAATCAGAGGAATCGTATGATTGTGTTCCGTCATCTGCAAGACTTGATTCAACAAATCGGCAGCGTCTTGACACAGATTTCGGATCGATTGATTCAAAGTGGCTGTTTCGGCAAAAGCCCCTGGTTGATGTTTCAATTCGAGAGTCGCGACTTCCCACCATGGTTTCATGCAGAAATCGTTCCACTTGGATTCTGTGCGTTCCCCTGATGATATCTGATGATGTTCTAAGATCCACCACTGTGCAATCAACAAGAGAATCTCGTTGCTTTCGACGGCTAGTTGTTTAAATAACACCAAAGGATGTTCTTCATCATCGGCTATATTCCCTGTACACAAAAAGCGATGATGCATTCGCCAAGCAGCGTCTTCACAATCTTTGTTGCAATAGACGTAGCCACACTTTTGCCGACAAGATGCAATTATGGTTTTGCAAGCAGCTAACGACTTGGAAGGAAAGCGATGCTGCATAGCGTCGGCAGCATTACCCACAAAGCCATGACACGAATGACAGACCCACGCTTGCTGCGTATTCAATCCTAAACTCTGCTGAAAGAGCATCGGACGTTCACAAAAGATCAAATTATGACGAGACAAATCATATCGAGCTCGTAAATGTCGACCTTGTTGTTCGTTGCAACAAATATCATACAGAGTGGTCATTCTCTTCGTTTTTCTTCTATATTATAAGAAAAGAGTGGAGTCGGAACAACTTTAAAGATAAAGGAAGCGCTCTAAACAAAAGAACAACAGTAACAACTAAACAACAGAAACGAAAATGGTTGGCTTTCGGACCTCGGCTATTATTATACCTGGTACTACTACCAGGACTAAATCTGTTGAGGAGTCATAAAAAAATATTATTCCTAAGGTTGCCTACTATTTGTATTATGGTGAGTCCATTGGAACGAACCTAATACATCTCATTTCGAAAAAAAAACCATCAGCGACGACAGCATCGGTCAACATCAATCATGGCATCTCTAGCTCACAGGGAACAGGGAGTGCTTATGGTCTATGCTTTAGGCTTTTGATTGGCTTCGAAAAGCCGCGAACGCAGAATGATTTGCTCCATCACATTGTCTTTAAAACATTTTCCGGGACTGACGTTTTTTTGATTCACAAAATGTCATTCCTGATGACTGATGACTGATGATTCTTAATTCGTAACCTTATTCTGTTACTTGGTATCGTTTCATTATACTTCGATTCAAAAGCGCATCTCGCAACGCAATAATAACTTATTCGCATCATGTTTATTACATTCTTTGTTTTGTTTGATCATAAATACTGCAAATATTGGACGCGGGGAATATGTTTTGCAGAACTGACTCCCACTTTCGTGAAAGCATAACTCTCAAGGATAAAAAAAGACACACAATATATTCAGGCCGTCCGTACAACCAATCATTTGAAAGACTAGTTGGCTAGTTGAGAAAGTACTTAGGAATACAACATACGTTTATGATGACATGGTGAAATTACTGGCACCTAACCGTCCTTCACTGACATAAAAGATGAGATTCACGGGGTCGAATTGGATGGCAAAGTTCTAATCCTACGTCCGAATAGGAGGGAATGCTGGGACGGCGTTGGGGTTTGCGGGGCGACACATCCGTCACCGTTTCTATCAAAGTTTTGGCGGCCTCACGTGCGTTTTGTAATTTTCGAACCATGGTTGTCATCTCAAAATCGGTAACTGGAGGTTCCGCAAAACTGATGGTCTTTTCCACTTTGGGCTTTTTCTTCTTCTTTGTGCTTCTTCTTCTTATCCTTTTTCGACTTTTTGTCCTTTTTGGATGACGAACTGCTTTTTCTTTTCAGTGACTTTTTCTCCTTTTCTTCTTTCGACGATTCTTTCTTCTTTTCCTTATCTTCCTTATTCTTCTTCTCCGCCTTTTCTTCGTCTTTAATCTTCTTGTCCTTCTTACCCTTCCCCGCCTTTTCTTCTTCTTTAATCTTCTTGTCCTTCTTATCCTTCTCCGCCTTTTCTTCTTCTTTAATCTTCTTGTCCTTCTTATCCTTCTTCGACTTGTCTTTATCTTTCTTGCTGTGCTTTCGCTCCACCTTCTTCGTATCACGCGACTCTTTCGAATCATTGGAACTACTACTGCTGCTGAGGCCAATAGGGACGCGTTTGATGGAAGGGAGTCGGCGTAGCGTAGGTAAGTCGAAAAGCGGCAAATCATCATATTTAGGAAGAAGTAACTCGGGAAACGGTCTTCTTCGATGTCTTCGGTTTTTGATTCGCCAATCATTCCGTCATCGCCACAGTCCGGGGCATCACTTGTGGGAGGGAGAGACCATGTGAAATGCAAACCTTGCGGACGGTTGCAGATCCTCACAGGTTCCGGCTTTTCTTCCACCACGGTACGCGACAAGCTTTTGTGCAGTTGATCTTGCAGACGACCGAACCGAATCTTGGGTTTTGATACCTGGAGCGGTACCAATGGAGCCGATGACCGCGCTACTTCCTTTCGAACGGTTTCGGAAAAGGTAGTTGGGAATTCCATGTCCATGGGTACTTCGAGACTCTTGCACTTGTACTCTTGCTTGCAAGCAGCAATTAGCTTGGCGTACTTTTCCGATTGCATGTAATCTTCTGGGAGGTCTACCGCAACATAAACACTTCGAACCACAGATCGTCGTCGACTCAGTTGTTCGAGTGGGAGGCCAGCGGAAGTCATGGACGATGGTGTATGTACCCGGACAACAGTATCTTCTTTATCTGCTGTCTTGTCTTTTCCACTTGAAACTTGAATCGTTGCCCGTCTGCGTTCAAGAGCATCGTTTTCAAGCCCTTCTTTGTATGCGTTCGCAGCCATTTTCATCTTCTGCTCCTTTGCTTGTTGCAGGAAATGCGCTCGATGCGACTTCTTTACTTTGTCACGCAATGATCCAAGTAGCCCTAGTGACTTTCCCGTTTTCTTTTGAAACATATCGAACATTTCATCTACGTCTTCAACTTTTGCTTCGACATCGATTTCGCTCGCGACGGTTTTCTCCTCTCTAGATCGCTTTTTCTGTCCAAATCTGCCTCCGACTTTGGAGACAAGTTTCTTTGGATATTGCAGGCTCGTTGTGCATGTTTTCATCATTTCAAAGAGTCGCGCTTTGGTCTTGATATAATTGGTATTGTTTCTCTTGGAAGATGAGTCAGAGATCGACTTTTGTGGAGAGTTTCTTTGTGTAGACTCAAAAATGCTGACTCGATCTTGAATGGAACTTCTCATCAATTGACGAGACGAGCGACGGATCGTGTTAGGCCTCCTGTGGACGTCGTCTTCTTCGGTATCACTATCGTCGCAGATTTCGATAAGTTCTTCATTTTCTTCGGCTGACACGGACATTGAAATCGCGAGCCGCGATCGCTCTTGCGAAGACGATTCAAAGAAGGATGTTCGCTGTCTAACCAATGGAGAGAGACGAGGCGAAAGACTTTTTCGCTCCATCGAGGAGTCATCATTGTAATTGTACGTAAGGGTTTGCTCACTTGTTTTACCTAGCAGTACTGGTGCAGTTTCCTGCCCAGCCTTGTTTGTGTGTAATGGACGAGACACTGGACTGAAAGGGCTTTCCGATGAGCACATTGTTGTTAGTAATGCTTCCGTGCTATTCTCTGCAAGGATTAGTTGCTGTGCTTACAATGGCTTGCCTGTAAGTTTGCTTTATTTGTTTTTCCACTTGTGGACTTGTGTGGCGACGAGGGTCAGGAAAACCTTTGCAAATGGAAAACGGAAGGCGCAAAAAGAGAACCAGGTGGAAGACGGATGTCACGTGACAAATTTCTTCTTTAACCCACGCAAAGGGCAATATGGAGAAACGAACACCAGAAGAACACTACTTTGTTAAAATGACTTGCTACAACTGATAGGGCCTGCGAATCATTCTATGGAATCATATGGGGAACATATGACTCAATTTCACGTTCCGAGTTCCGATGTTCCGATGTTTCGTATTCAATCTTACTTTTATGTGTGATGTGGGACGTTGAAGTCGCCTTCTTTCTGCTCTTGAAGTAAAATGAGGTCTATAAGTCTTTAAGCCTTCATTTTTTGCCCATAATTTGAAATCGTGGAAAGACTTTTGAATGAATGCAAACAGTTCGTTAGAAAATGAAATTTGAGTATCCTCTATGTAGTAATTTCTTGGTCTTTCGAATGTTGACCAATCAAAACTTTTCAATGATCCTTGCGTTACTCACGTTCGCAGTAGGGAAGATGAGATGATGCTGCTTCATTCGTCACTACTTGGACCTTGGACCTGGACCTGGACCTGGTATTACGATGTTGATATTCGTAAAATCCAAATATCGATATTTGTCGAACTATAGAAATGACCGCTTTAATCTCTCAGTAATGTTGTAATTTGTAATGGCGTACCTTGCATCGTATGTAGGATCGTACCAGGTACGTTTGTGCAGTGTGCCGTCGATTGTTGAAGGAGGAGAGAGGAGACGAATTTGAGTTTTGGCATCCATGCATTCAAGTTTGATTTTGGGGAGAGAAGGTCTTTGACAGTTCGCGAAATGGCCATTGGATTACTTATAATAGATTTTTGAGGCTTAGCTTATGCTTACGACTCTCCATGTGATAGAGAAAAGCGATAAAGACGAGGTCATATCAAACGCTTTAAGAGTGATGAAACCAAACCATTGTTCTTTATCCGTCGGAACACCACGCTTCAAAACCGTTCGCGCTACGAGGATCATTACTCGACATATCTTAGCCATCGAACTCCTACTCATCCTGATTTGGTGACACAGTAGATAATTTAAATATTTGTTACCTGCATTTAGTGTCCGCTTCCAGCTGATGTTTCATGCTCTCGCTGGAGTTGCGAGTGGCTTTTATCGAAGTAAACGACGAAGAGAGATACCAACTGGATTTGCACAAAAACATTTAGAACGAAAACGCCGAAGGATCGTTTGGGGCTTGCAAGTTAAAAGGTAGGACCTTTTGCATTCAAAGAAAGCTCTTCAATCGCTACAGTTGTGTTTACGACAACAACCATGGAGAGAGGAATAGCAATCCATAGGTGATTCTGCCCTATTCTCTTCGTCTCGTCTGACAAAGCAGTTACTCGCCCCTAAAAGGTAAAATCAAAGCATAAATGCCCAAAGTTGGCATTGAGTAAACTTCAAAGTGTAAATCCTAGATTCACTGATATATGTACATCTTAAGAGCCAAAGGAAAAGCAATGTTCCTAGCTTCGCCTTTTCCGAGCATATGGTGAATGATTCAAACAAAAGCAAATGAAAAAGCCCAGAGCGAAAACCGCCGTCAAAACAATTGATGAAATAAATACGGCAAAGATCGGTGTCGAGGAGTCGGATGACACCGAAGGTAGATCGCCTCTGAATTCGTTATCTTCGGGCGCCGATTCCATAACCGGTTCCGATGGCGAGGCCGGCCCGATATCCCTTTCTGGCTTGGTAGGAGGCGCTGTAGACGGTGTTATAGAAGCAAACTCCATAGGGATGTCGTCGCTTTGTGGGTCCAAGGCAAATACATAAATAGCCATGCCAGCAATCGCCAGACAAGAGAGGAACGCACATGTCATCGACATTCGAAGCATCCACTTCGTATAGCCAGGTGTTTCTATTAACTTTCCTTCGATCAAGGGTGCGTTGAAGATTTCCAACATTTTGGCTTCTCGGGCTTCATCTACAGGGACAGCGAGCGCTTCGGGAGTTGCAATCTCGATGTCGGCGGTTGTCGGACTTGATGGATTTTCCTCATCGACTTGTACGTGACACGATGTCTCGTCAGTTTGTTGTAGATCTAAATCCTCCTTGGCTAGCGCGAAGTCGTCGAACTGGATTGTTGCGGCTTCATTGTTAGTCAGGCCAACGTGATGAGATAACTCAGGCGTTTGATCATTGTGGACTACGCTTTGTTGCTTTTCAGAGGGAGCTGCGAATTGTTTAGTAGCTTTCTCTCTTGCTGACATAACGTCAAGTGAAACCTCTATTTAAAAGGGCATACGAAGATAATGTTGACTGACAAATTTATCGGAGTAAATTTATGCGAAAGATCGTGCGAAAAGGCAAATGCTTTCGTTGTTGACCATCGCATGGCGGCAAAGCTGGGCGGCAGCATGCAGGATGCAAGCTCATTGTTCCCAAACGTGCACCTACGAGACTGTAGAGATAAGAGCAGCACGCCTGTCCCCATTCGGAAGCATGAAATATCTGTTCCAAATGAATACTTTGTATGCAGTAGCGAATTGTCACTGTAACTTCTGTATAGGACAGGGAGTAAAAGACACGACACACACAAAAAACCCTCCACCCTCAGCACCGAAGCGACAGGGAAACGGCAAGCTCTAGGGAGATAGACCGATACCAATAGCCGTAGTCCGTAGGTGACCTTAGGAAGCTGAAAGACAAAAATGCCCCTCTTCTCTCATCAACGGAACCGTACCGACATGTATATTTCCGATCATCAGTGAAACCAGAACAATACTTAGCGCGTGCACTTTGAAGAACCGGAACACCAAACACCGACTACTTGTCGACGGTGTGCGGTAATCCTTGTGCTCTCTTCCGGATTTGCCAGTGTGCGACAAATGCGCTTATCGCCACGACGGCACTGAGGGTAATCAAGGTGGAAATGAAACCCATGGCAAGAGTCGAAGGCTGCGATGTAGATGTGTCCAGAGTATCATCCTGCTTGGGAAGAGACGTTGGTGGAGCGGTAGGCTCCTTCTTTCCGGTAGCTATTGTCGGCGGTAACGTAGTTCTTCCATTAGGTACCATGACGGTCCCAACAGGTGCTGAATCCGCCATTTCGGACTGCGGAGGTAATACAGGAGGAAC
Source organism: Fistulifera solaris (assembly GCA_030295235.1). NCBI lineage: Eukaryota > Bacillariophyta > Bacillariophyceae > Naviculales > Stauroneidaceae > Fistulifera > Fistulifera solaris. The sequence continues at coordinate 743,881 of AP026149.1, forward strand.
GGTTTCGTTACCCACGGCTATGAAGGTGGAACTAATCGGGGCGGGCGCCATGTCACTTTCCGGGTCAACGTAGAGTGTCGGAAAAAACGTAGAAGACGTCAAAGTCGAGACCGCGGATGGAGACAATGTCGGAGCCGGAGTTGGAATCGGTTGCACCTCATTCGGTTTGACGACAAACACAAAGACCGCCATTCCAGCAATGCCCATGAGCGACAAGAACGTACAAGTGAGCGAAATGGGCAAAAGATACCGTGCATATTTGGGAGCAGACACCGCTTCTCCTTGCACGACAGGTGCGTGTAGAATCTCTAACAATTTTGCTTCCTGTTGCTCATCGACAGGTTCCGCTTGTATATCGGGAGGCAACATGTACGTTTCTTTGCTTAGGACAGGATCCACATCGTCGCTATTCCCTGCTTCCACAGTGCAAGCACTACTCCTGTTCGAGTGAAGACTTACAGTCCCCAATTCTTCGACGGATGGAGGTCTTTCTTCGTCATGTTGTTGCTCCTCATTATCATCTTCTTCATCGCTTTCTTCCAAATCCCAGGCATCCTCTTCTTGTTGCTCCGCAGTCATGACGCGACTCCCAATCATATGCACTGCACCCGGTTGAGAAGGCAATTCTTCTCCATCCGGAAAAACATCGACACGAGAAGGCTTAATATCCGAATGACTTTCGTGCTGTGATTGTTGTTGATGCTGTTGCTTCAAACAACACGATGATGGTATGCCTGCATGAACCGTCAGTGTTCCTTGTTGATGATTGTTTGTTTCAGGTGCAGTTGTCATGATTCTTTTAACGCTTTCTATTAAATTAAATAAAATAGCTTGAAAACGGAAAGAGAGAGTGTTGCTTTTGAGATGTTTTTTTTTGTCACGACGCAGTTTCAAACAACGCGGTTTCGCTCGTCGCTCTTTGCTGTTTAGCCTTTTTCTCCTTGGTTTCATTTGTTAGGTTACCTGGTACAGTCGGTACAGTATGCTTTTCACGACAAACGAAGCACGAATACTATAATGTTGATGAGTGGTTTGAAATGACAGCGGTTCGCATGGCACTGTCTTGTAGAAAGCACTAAATGACTCCTCCTTCCTTCAAAATCTACTATGGGTTAAGAATGCTCTGGGCACAATGTTTGCTAAGTATAAAAATAGTCTTCCATAGTACAAACTCTATTCTTGTCGTAGTCAGTCACGTTGACGTTTGATGCGTTGAATAAGTGGCAGATCCAGATCATAATTTCACTCCCTTTTTCTGCTTCCGCGTACAAAACAGTCCATTGGTTTGCAAAAGCACGAATCAATCTCGACGGCTGAGCGTAGCTTCTCTTCATCAAATAATAAAAAAAGTAAACGAGAAAGAGAATGACGCTTAAAACAGTGGAAGTACTAGCACCCGGCAATCTTCCGGAAGGATATGTTTTTGATGCGACAGTCGATGGTGTTATCGTGAGTCTCCTTTCTCTTCTAAAAGTGAATAAAACGAATGAATATTCTCATGTTGTCTTTCCTTTCTCTTTCAACTAAGTTCGCTGTGACTGTTCCCGAGGGAGGCGTGGAAGAAGGACAGCCGATTCGTGTTGCCTATCCCGTTCCGTCCGCTCCCATCCTCGTTGCGGCGACACCGATTGTAGAAACGCCAAGCACATCCTCGTTTCTACAACCGGATGGAACACGCGTTACCGAAATCAAGAATACTGATGGGACGAGTACGGTCATTCGAGAGACGCCTCGTATCGAGGGCGGCTCAGAATATCAACCGTTGGCTCCAACGGGTCGCTTTCGCAACGGCATGTGCGATTGTTTCGAAGTATTTTGTTCTGGAAGATTTTGGGTGAGTTTTTGAGTGCGATTCTGACGTAGTGATTTTCCTCTCGTCGCTTCATACTGATGCATTTTCAAATCCTTTGTCACGCAGATGGCTTGCTGTTGCATCGGCTGTTACATGGGACAGATTATGCAACGATTCAAATTGAATCCTTTCGGTGCACCGGGCAATTATCAAAACACGTGCTTGATCTGCACCGTTGCTTTCACCATCCTTATTATAGTGTCGTGGATTCTGACGGCTGCGTTTGGGACAAACTGTAAGTAGTTGATACGTGGTTAGATATTTGATGCGAGTCGAGAGGACACTCACTCGTATCTTTCTGGCCATGAATCGGAACGGGCAGTGAATGTTATTGTTTTAATTTGGATGACAATTGCTATTACTTTGACACACAGGGAATTTCGCAAAAGTACATGATTCCGCCCAAGTGCTGCGGAGAATCATGCTGGGGTGATTGTTGTTGCGCCTTTTGGTGTGGATGTTGCTTGGCCATTCAGATGGATCGACACACGCATGATGAGAAAATCTACAAGTACCAATGTTGCACGAATACCGGTTTGTCGCAAAGTGCTCCCGAAATTGTCTAAAAAAGGAATATTAGTGGATGAAAAAACAAGGCTCGGATCACATGGAATATAGTTAACGTACGATAAAGCCGACACAATAACAGCCAACTTTTTGACTGAAAACTGAATTCAGGTCTATGTGAATCATCAATTACTGATAAAAAGACGGGGAAAGATTTTTCGCCAATGATTCGCAGCTCAACAATGACTGGAATTTTAGTCACGGCTCGTGGCATTAGAATCCATCTCTTGTTTGTACATACGTTGCTTTTTCCAATCACAATAGCTGCAAATAAACTGCTGCTAATCAAATCATTAGGTTTGCACATTACAATATTCTCTGCGTTAAAATGTCTCCTTGATACGGAGTAATACAGTTTTATAATTACTATAGGCCTAATATGTTGTCTGTTTTTCGGCGCGACAGGATTTCAGTCATGAGTCATGAGATATTTTTGTTTGCACCCTTTTGCCGTCCATTTTTCGCAAGTTTATGACTTATTACCACTAAAGCTGCATTGCTTTGCAGCAACTTCTCACGAGAAGCGACGTTAGACTTAGAAGAAGTATAACGAATACTCTCTAGTGCGTGCGTTTCAACATTTCTTCACGACGCTGGCCAGAATAGACGCTGCAAATCAATGCATGTCCTTCCATGAGTTATCTTTTGACGAAGTAGAGCTGTAATCTATGATATTCATTGATGATTTAATCTTTGTCGTACATTTGCAATAAGTGAGGCAGTTATCGACGTCGCAATTCCCTTCTAGAATAGTTCGACTAAGATAGTATGCTACCAAAATGTAGGCGACACTTTACCACGATTGCTTTTAGTCATGAGGCCAGATAGTGAGTCAGAAACGATATGACGGGAGACGGAAGGAGCGACATCTGGAATCTGGAGCCCGGAGCCACTTGGTAAATGACAGAGAATTAGATAGTAGAATGTACCGCCATTAATGCCCAAGACTACTATCAACTATAAACGGTACGGTAAAAAGAGGAGTAAGATTTTTCAATGGTATTTTGCGGAGGCGTCAAAGGTCAAAGCGACGAAGCCAAGCAGCACGAGCAAGAGACAGAAAGAAGTTACTTTCAAGAAGATTATTGAGTGGAATTCGTTCCACGAAATGAAAGATTAGTAAAGCAAACTCAAAGGAACCAAGCAGAAATAGGGTTTAAATGAAGTGAAAGGTCCACTTAGCAAAGCACATGAAAAAGTCTCAAAGAATGAATCAAACGACGGAGGACGACTCCTCGTCGACGATGAACGACAGCAAAGAACCGCTGCCCGCAGAGGCCAATCAACAATCTCTCCACAAAACAATAAATTATCTAAGCTTTCAATCGCTAACATCAAAGAAGAAAACGAAAAGGCTATATCCCAGCGATATGACGGACCGCTTTTCCGCCTTTCCATCCTCTTGGTCGTACGACGTTCACGAAAGGGTCTCTTCGAATCAGAACTTTCCCTGCTGCAACAGCAATCACACGACTGCGATTGCCGCCATAGACACGGAAAACGGAACTGAAGCGAAAAGTATGGATAGCGACTCTTCTTCCGGAGATCCGAAGGATTGTATACGAATGTCACAAAACGCCGACAATAGCGCGTGCGAGAATCGAGATATTCTTTTTCTGTGCCCAGCAGCTACCGTGTCTGAAAGAAAGGGAGTTGCTACTTTGTCGTTGGAAAGTAGAAGAAAACCCTCTTTGCTGGATACATCGACAGATGATGAAGAAGAAGAGTGCCGGACACGGCCGCAAGATAGAATACAGGCACCATGGGATGACGAAGCTTACGGATCTTTTGGTAATATTAGCCCAGAAGTAACAACGAGAATCAATGATTCAAACCAAAGAAGATCCGGATCCGGTTCGCAGTTAGATGACAGACAAAGGCGGACAGTAATGAGAGGTCTCGATTACGAAGACAACAACAAAAGACTCTGGGATGATGAATTCATTCTCGAAAACCCTGAAGTGACGGAAGAAGCTATTCGGCAACATTCTATGATGTCGGTTCCGGGTGCTATTGCGGTTGCGGGCATCAACGCGAGATTCTCTCTGGGCGATTTTTCGGACAATCACACCACGATTTCGATGCAAGAAGCACTGAGACAAATATCTGCAACTGACGCGAGAAATCTCGGTGATCACGATGAGAGTGTTAATATGGAGTTGACAGAGTTTATTCGGCACCAATCTATGCTGTCAGTACCAGGCGCGATTGCAGTGGATGGTATTCAAGGAAGGTTCGAAACGGATGCCGACTCGGACAATGAGACAACTACTTCTATGAGACAAGCAAGGAGATGTAGTTCAAATATGGACCCTAATGATATACGTGTACAGGGAATCTTGGCAGCAGAAGAAACTGATGTGGGAGCTTTTGTATCTGTGTCGGTTATCAGACAAGCTCCTGTTATCGACGCCGAAGGTATACAGGTAATAAACGTGGAGGATGACGAGCTGGGTGAAACCGACGCTACTTCGATCAAAGTCAATCGCTGGGGAAGCGGATTGGTTTTTATGGTGGTCATGGCTGCTCTCGTCTGCATAGTCATCTTTCTTATAGTTGAAAATCAACAACCAGAGGCAAAACCGCGCTTGGCGTCCACGGAAAGCCCGACGTTCGTACCAACGCTCTCTCCTACCAGCGCGCAGCTGCCAAAGCTCATTGACATACTCAAGTCCATTACCGACGAAAATATTTTACGAGACCCTTCTTCGCCGCAGTTCATGGCGGCAGAGTGGCTCTCGCGAGATGTTGCCGAGAAAGACCTGACAGAGGAAAAGCAAATCCAGCGGTATGTTTTAGCGATCATGCAATTCGCGTATGGCATCACAGCCGTGTGCGACGAAAAGTCATGTACTTATGACCGATCATCCACCCCGTTTTTAAAACCATATGATGAATGTGCGTGGGATGGTGTCACATGCAACGATGACGGAAAAGTGACACAAATTGTCTTGTTTGGCCGTCCGGCCGATTCCCTTCTGAATGGCATTGTGAAATGGAAGCAATCGTCACAAAAGTGGGCATGTTAACCTCTGAAATCAGGACGTTAACTGAGTTGTCGGTGTTGGTCATCGAAGGCTTTGATCTTTCAGGCTCAATCGATCATGTTATCAATCCGAGTTTAAAGAATCTTCGAACTATTCGACTCGGGGGAAATTCTCTGACCGGATCACTCCCTGGTCAGATTTGGAGAATCTACCCGAACTTGGAAGTTTTAGATCTCTCTAACAATGAACTTAGTGGTCCAATACCCCAAAGCATAGGCCGTATACCCTCACTGAGTAAGTCACAATCATCTCTCGTTCGCGTACAAGGGCTATGTTCATTTTATTCGTTTCTTACAGAGTTATGTGTACAGAGACGTTAAACTTGCGGAAAAACAAAATTACAGGTCAGATCCCTTCTTTTATTGGGTTACTAACATCCCTTGAATTATTGAATCTCGCCCAAACACTTGTGGAGGGTTCTTTGCCCCGAGAGATTGTAGGATTTTCAGAGACATTGCAGACTTTGGATCTCAGCAACACGAAAATGAGCGGCCCACTTCCAGTGGAACTTGAATTATTTACTTCTCTGCGAGCACTTAACTTGAAAGGGTGCGACTTTTCCGGGACCATCCCAGAGCTGTCGTGCAGCAACGCTTACATGATTCGATTGAGCGATAATAATTTCTCGGGCACGATTCCTTCCTCCTTGGGCCAATGTACCTCGTTGGAGCAACTAAAGTTGCGAAGTAATCCTCAGTTAACGGGGAGAATACCTGAGGCTCTTTGCGGTGACGCCTGGGATTATATTCAGCAGTTTACAAGTTATAGCGTAGACTGTGGCGTTGAATGTGATTGCTGTGATTTCAACCCACTCTGCGACGATGACTGGTAACAATAAGTGCTGCGACAGGAATCACTAGCTATATACATTACCAGTAATAACTTTACTTTTGCATTAATAAAGAATGGTCATGAACAAAGTAGAAGACTCCTTTGACCCATCACCCTTGAACAGTTATTTCTTTCATTGACTTTCTAATCAAACGAAGCAGACTTGGTGGACATCAAGTCTGTAGTGAATCGCACACATATCTTACAACAGCCACTGCAAAGGCTAGCAATACAAACATTTTATTCGAAAGCAAGCTGAGTCTTAGCAGAAGTAACAGTTTATCGAATATCGGAAGCACTCCTCATTCTTTATCCAGTGATTTTCGGAGAGAAGCCCTTATTTCATGACAGCTTTTGTTGGGAAGTAATGTACCGGTAAGGAAAATATGTAATGCGCACCTAAACTCGCAAATGATCTGATAAAATTATACAAGCAAAGAAGATGGTGAGAGCCATTTTTCTTTGTCAAGAGACAAAGTGTATCATACAGGCACAGCAAGACAAGGAATGAGATTTTGCATATCCGAACTTGCTGTTGTAAAGTATGAGCACAGAAAGGTCCTAACTTTCCACTAGACAACCAAAGTCATTCGTCCTTCTAGGGCTTTTATGACCGCATGCGGAGACTTTGTAAACTCACGCTGCGGTAGAAACCACCCGTCACTACATATTATAGTCATAACACAGCATTCTGCAATATCGCTTACCGTTCACGACACCACATGGCTCAAGGAGTGTCGTCCATTCTCGTTCGTTCTATGTTCTATCTTGCTTTCTCTTTCGATTGATCCAAGAGAAAATAGAAATCTATTAGAGCCGCCTGATGATTCGGATCCCAGAACGAAGAATAATACATCAACGATTAATAACGATCGTATACTTGGAATCTTATGACGATCACGTGCGCGTCGTCAACAACTTTGGTACCGGCACGGTACCGGTACCGGTGTGTCAAAGAGCGAGGTCAAGGTTGAGTGTCGGACTGAAAGATTTATTCAGTCATGAGTTGACACGTCATCGGATGTCGGAATGGTTCGAAATGACCGTCTAGTTTATTGGGAAAGGATTCTATTCGTGAAAGGAGTCTCGGATGTGTTTCGAACTATATGTTTGGGGATTTGGAATCACGGAAGAATCCAGTATGCAATTATGGATGATGACTGTTGCTAGTTGCTAAGGAACATGCAATAATGGAGAATCTGGTGGATTGGCAGAAAGGGCTATTTTATCCTAAAGTTGTTATTGGAGAAATGGACTTGGCAAGATCAGATTATGATCAGATCAAGATCAGATCAGAGACCAGTGAAAAGAGGAAAGCAAAAGTAATCGTAGGAAATCGTCATAATTCTGTAAACGAGTGTTTGGAGCAAAAGTTCGTTGTTTCAATAGTCTTTCGTCTTGGGTGTGTGGAGTCCCCGATAGCCGAGAGCAGTTACAGACCGCGGTAGAAATTTCAACACTGGTGTTCCCCGTTCACCTACTAGCTAGAGTACAACTTTACGTTTGAACACTTTCATTGCATCCAATGGACATGGACCGCATTTTTATTAATTTTCACCAAACGGAAGGACGAAAATAGATCACAGCAGACAGCAGCAACGTAAAGTACGAGGTACCTCTGCCGGTCGCCTTTACAAGCAAAATGAGTCGAATTCAATTTAACTTGATATTCTTCGATGTTTTCGGTGATGCCTCCTAGTGGGCTTTCTCATCATCAAATTGACACACGACTACTCATATCTATTTACAGATCGTGTGTGAATGTTTTTTTACTTTTGTTCGTTAACCATCTATCTACCTGCAGGATGTAGTTTCTTGTTTCTTTTCTATATTCCAGTGTTCGTCCGTACAGTCGTAGAAATGCCCATTGAAAAAGGAGCGGGCATCGCACATTAGTGAGTGATTATGTAAATGAGATGCGTACATGGAGTTTGATCTAACAAGGTCCACAGAGTTGTCACTTCCCATCATGGCCATTTATAGTAACAGTCCCGGTCCCACTTGGACCGACTTGTGGCGCTGCTTGATCTGGTGGCGCTGCTTGGACTGGTGGCGCTGCTTGATCTGGTGGCGCTGCTTGGACTGGTGGCGCTGCTTGATCTGGTGGCGCTGCTTGGACTGGTGGCGCTGCTTGATCTGGTGGCGCTGCTTGGACTGGTGGCGCTGCTTGATCTGGTGGCGCTGCTTGGACTGGTGGCGCTGCTTGGACTGGTGGCGCTGCTTGGACTGGTGGCGCTGCTTGGTCTGGTGGCGCTTCTTTGACTGGTGGCGCCTTGCAGATTCAGTTAACCATTCTTCCGATCCAGTTAACCATTCTTCCGATCCAGTCAACCATTCTTCCGATCCAGTTGTTGATTCGGGCAACCAGTAGTTCGATCCATTGTTCAACCACCCGTCTAAAGATATAACAAACAAAGCCGACAATGCAACCTGTTGCTCCGCCAGATATGCCTAAGATAATAATATCCCAGGGTGTTTCTTCCTGTGGATTGGGTGCCGAAGATGTTTTTTCTTCTTTCGACGGTTCGGAAGGGGGGAGGGGGGCAGCTACTACCGGGACGGCCGTAGGAATCAAGGTTGGCTTGGAAGTCGGGCGCAACGACGGCGGGGTAGTGGGTGCGGCACTAGTCACTACCGGAGATCTCGTAGGAGTGGCAGTTACCACATTCATAAAAGGAGGGAGAGTGGGCAAAACCGCGCACCCGCAGCATCCGCGCTCCTGGTACGTGAGACCTTCCATATTGTTGTTCTCCTTCAAATTCGTGGGTAGTAAGCTCGCAGGCGGACAGAGCGGTAGAACTGCCTGCTGTATGTTTTCCAAGCACTCGCTCGCTGGCGAGCATTGCGATCCACCGGTAGCATACCGGATCGCTTCCAGCTCACACGGTGTGGCAGTGAATCTCGGACAAGATTCTATGGATCTTCTTGCCAACCGACTTATGGCCTCGTCGGCATCTACGAAAGCGCCTATCAAGGGCTTTTGTAGGATGTCGATACCTACCACACCGATGTAGCGCGCTGGTGTTACGGATCGGTCGTACACGGCAGCCGACACAGTAATGCCGATCTCACCGTTCCAGAACTCGTACGGCTCGGTCCAAGCCGTTCGTTGCGAGTTCTCGGACGAGCTCAATCCAGCCGCAAATACCAAGTTGTATCCGGACATTGCTGCGACGATATCTTTGTCACTTTGAATTGGTGCCCAAAACCCGTCCACTAAGCACGCCAGTTCGGCCAGAAACGGATGGTTGCTTTCTTCTGTTTCTTCTCCGTTTGTAACCGAGTAGGTGAACAGCTTGAGAGGATTCCCTCTTGCTGTCGCGTTCTTGATGCGCTCCTCCACCATACCTTTGAGCATGTCCGGACCGTCAGTATCTGATGGTTTTACTATACCGTCGGATATAAAGAGAATTGCGCTGTTGCAATTCACCGCCACGCCGTTGTCACGCGAATCATCGAGAATGTCGAAGGCCTTTTTCAGACCTCCGTACATGTCGGTACCGTCACCTTTTTCCTCTTTTTCTATGAGGCTGACAAGGATTTGCTTGTTCTCCTTAGTCGCTGGTAAGAGATACTGGCCTTGATCCGCCAGAGCGTTTACCGCCTTGTCGAAGAAGACGACCGCTACCCGATCGCTCGGGGTTAGAGTATTGATCACTCTTGCGGCGGCGGCTTTCATCAGACCAAATCGCTGCCCTTGCCCCATAGAACCACTCTTGTCGAGCACCAGGACGACATTCCTGGCCCCCCGCTTACGCCGCCGTACCAATCCCTAGTGGTACAGTCGTAAGCATCACACACTTTGGAGGGGCGTCCAGGGACAATCTGGAACGCTCCCTCCTTTGACCCGAAATAAGCCGCCCACGGCTTCACACCTAACTCATCGTCTTGTTGCAATTGATCCTTGAACCAATCCGCCACTACTCTGCCAAGGCAGATGTCCTCAATGAGACGCTGGTCCGTTAGAGTCCTGTTGGGGGCGGCCGATAGATGCTGGTGGTTTCGTCCATCCACCCCGAACATCCTTCGCCGCATCCCTCTAAGGTATCATTGGTAAAGGGGCATGTCGGGTTCGGTAGCTCTGAGTCGCACTCGTGGTAGTTTTTACCCTCGCATGCCGCCAGAGAATCACATCGTATCGTGAATTCATATTCTATTCTGTCGCGTAAAGCTAGGACCTTCCTCTCCCACAAAAAAAGCCGTATCGTCGAAAGAGGTCGTGTTCAGTCCAATGACGAAGGTTCCTGTTAGTAGGACTGTCAGTAGTTTCATGTTCTCCCTCTTACTTTTGAAATGAATGAAGAAAGAAGATTTGTTGTAGTGTTCCGAAGGATAGCATTTTGCTCACCGAAATAGGGTGCGCAGCGCGCATCCACTTGCAACGTGCAACACAGGTATGTCGCCGGTACTGTTCACGGTACTGTGAATTGACACTCAGAAAAGATTTTGCGTTGCGACCGCGAGCCCCTTGTTAGACACGATTCAGGTTCAGGAGTCCGCAGCTAGGTAATACGGAGCTGGGCACTAGGCACCTGTGAACCTGTGAAGATTTGCTCCGTTCCCCGTTCCCGCTCCTTTCATCTTTCATAGTTCAAAATCTTCATAATTAGTCAAAAGCGAATAATTAATGCTTTCGTGATTCAGAAATAGCCAATAGCCACTATTGCCCCCAGCCCCACTGGGCCCTGGGACCTGGGACTTGTAACCAGACACCGAGACACCGTTTTTCTGTCTCACGCGCGTCAAGGTTTACTTTCAAGTCCGTAAGATCTTGACGAATTGTTATGTCGTTTCTCGTTTCGTGATTCATTTTCTCGATAGGTAGTGTAGTAGAGTGTGGCGTTTCCCACGCCTGTATGATATGCCCTAAGTACAAGCTATCTCAACAAGACTGTACACTGCACTGCAACCATCTTATTTGTTTGTTTCTAGTTTCGTGATTCATTTTCTTCATTGGTAGTGTAGAATTTCAAAAGACGTGAGATACGCCCTCAGTACAAGCTATTTTGCTGTTTTGCTATTTCGAACGAAACTGTACTGCAACCGAAGGAGGAACAATAAAAAAATCCTACTTCGTAATATTTATTCCTAATTTCCTAAAGTCAGTACCTTTTTGTCTGGCACGTGGCACGTTCGACTTCGGAGTGTCAATTTTCATGTCAACGAGCCAAGATGTTGCCTGTTGCCTGTTGCCTGTTGCCATGCTACAAAAGGTTTGTTCGGCATACCGACGTGACGCAAGACGCAAAGGAGTATATACGGCGTGCAGTATTGTTTTCCTTTGAAACGACATATATCAAGGAAGACATGGTTTTAAAAGTCCGAACGGCAAGTATTGGAAGACGGGTTGGTATACATGTTCGAAATCATGGCAACCAATTTCATTGCGGATGTTACGGACGACTTCCTGTCAGCAAATTTCGTGGACGGCCATGGAATCGATAAAAGATATTGGGTCATCCGTTAGATCCATAAAGACAGGAACGTTCTTGGCGGAAGATTGGGAAAATGATTCACTGTATCGTTGACACAATCGCAACTGAGCACGTCGCAACACATGCCATTCGTCTTCGACCGACTGATTGGTTAATATTTCTTTCATGAGGCGCGTCGCGTCGTGCAGTGTTGCCAACGCTTCTTTGAATAAATGGCGATGTAGCATCTCCACACCCATGTTGTTGAGCGCCATTGCGGTGCGTGACAAAACGGGTGACATGTTTTCAGAGTCTGAGATTAAAAAAATGTAAATAATATTATGAATCGAATATCGGAAGCACTCCTCATTCTTTATCCAGTGATTTTCGGAGAGAAGCCCTTATTTCATGACAGCTTTTATTGGGAAGTAATGTACCGGTGAGGAAAGTGCAATGCGCACCTAAACTCGCAACAGGAAGAGAACAAATAATGATCTGATAAAATTATACAAGCAAAGAAGATGGTGAGAGCCATTTTTCTTTGTCAAGAGACAAAGTGTATCATACAGGCACAGCAAGACAAGGAATGAGATTTTGAATATCCGAACTTGCTGTTGTAAAGTATGAGCACAGAAAGGTCCTAAACTTTCCACTAGACTACCAAAGTCAATCGTCCCTCTAGGGCTTTTATGACCGCATGCGGAGACTTTGTAAACTCACGCTGCGGTAGAAACCACCCGTCACTACATATTATAGTCATAACACAGCATTCTGCAATATCGCTTACCGTTCAGGACACCACATTGCTCAAGGAGGGTCGTCCATTCTCGTTCGTTCTATGTTCTATCTTGCTTTCTCTTTCGATTGATCCAAGAGAAAATAGAAATCTATTAGAGCCGCCTGATGACTATTACATCAACGATCAATAACGATCGTATACTTGTATTAATAGTATGACGATCACGACATGCAGCAACAAAAAGGATGACGACTGATGACTATCGCGTCGTCAACAACTTTGGTACCGGTGTTCCCCGTTCACCTACTAGCTAGAGTACAACTTTACGTTTGAACACTTTCATTGCATCCAATGGACATGGACCGCATTTTTATTAATTTTCACCAAACGGAAGGACGAAAATAGATTACAGCAGACAGCAGCAACGTAAAGTACCAGGTACCTCTGCCGGTCGCCTTAGCAAGCGAAATGAGTCGAATTCGATTTAACTTGATATTCTTCGATGTTTTCGGTGATGCCTCCTAGAGTGGGCATTTCTCATCATCAAATTGACACACGACTACTCATATCTAACTACAGATCGTGTGTGAATCTTTTTTTTACTTTTGTTCGTTAACCATCTATCTACCTGCATGATGTAGTTTCTTGTTTCTTTTCTATATTCCAGTGTTCGTCCGTACAGTCGTAGAGATGCCCATTGAAAAAAGGTGCGGGCATCGCACATTGGTGTGTGATTATGTAAGTAAGATGCATAAATGGAATTTCATCCAATGACGTCCACAGAGATGTCAATTCCCTCCCGACAAGTGCTTTCGCGGCTGATTGACGGAGTTATATTATTTCTTGCCGAACCAGCCATGGAACCAGCTATATTGATGGAGATGTATAGTAACAGTCCCAGTCCCAGTCCCACTTGGACCGACTGGTATCGCTTCTTCGACTGGTATCGCTTCTTCGACTGGTATCGCTTCTTCGATTGGTATCGCTTCTTCGACTGGTGGCGCTTCTTCCTCATCTCTTCTTCCCCGGTTGAAAAATCTGTCCACCAATTTTTCGATCCAACGATCTCTTATCTCCAAGTAAATGCCAACAACAATGGCAATAAAACCACTTGAACCGACAATTCCGCCAACAATTGCTTTGACTTTTTCCACGGGTGTATCTTCCGATGGCGTTGGTGCCGTAGATGATTCATCAGACCCTCCATTCGTCGGTTTTTTCTTCTTTCGACGGTTCGGGAGACGGGGGGACAGCTACTACCGGGACGGCCGAAACCCCGCTGGTCGGACATTCGAAGGAAACACGTTTTTCGTAAGTAAGCCCTTGCAAAACGGAGTTTGCTTTCAAATCCGTGGGATGCAAGAAGGGCGCTGCACACGTTGTCGCTTCAAACTGCCCTAAGGTAGAAAAACAAGTTGTGTCCTCCCGGCATATGGATCCTCCCGTAGCGTAGCGGATTGCTTCTCGCTCACAAGGGTTGGTGGTAAAAGCTGGACAAGTTTGGCTTGATCGTCTAGCCAAAAGCTTAATGGCCTCGATGAGTTCTTCTTCTGTGTACTTGCCAATCAAGGCACTTAGTAGTATGTCGACACCTACCACACCTATGAAGCGCGCGGGCGTCACCGTACGGTCGTAGACGCCGACGGACACTGTCGTGCCTCTCCCACCGCTCCAGAAATCATAGGGCTCCGTCCAGGACGTCCTATTGGAGTTCTCGTCAGTGCCGAAGGTATTGGCAAACGCCTCATAGTAGTTGCCTAAGGCCGCGATGATCTTCTCGTCAGAGTCGATCATCGTCCAGAAACCGTCTGCCAAACATGCCAGTTCCATTGGCAGAGAATGGACATCTCCATCTGCCTCGGGGTTTGTTATCGAGTAGGTGAAGAGTAACACCGATTTGCCACTGTTACTTTTCGTCTGGTTGAGGCGGTCCATGACCATTGCCTTGAGCTCCTCCGGACCTATGTCCTCGGTCCGTTTCATCAATCCATCCGTCAAAAAGATGACAGCGGAGTTGCAATCCACCGCCACACCATTATCAATGGACGCATTTAGAATGTCGAAGCCCTTCTTCAGGCCATCGATCATGTTCGTCCCTTCGCCGACCTCAATCGACTTAATGAAACTGACTAAGGCGTTCTTGTTCTCCTTAGTTGCTTCAAAGAGGAATTGGTCATCCTTTGCCAAGACGTTGACCGTCTCGTCAAAGAATACCACTGCAACCCGATCGCTCGGTGTGAGCGTGTTGATGATTCGGATGGTAGCTTCTTGCATGAGCTCCATACGGCCGTTGGTCCCCATCGATCCAGACTTGTCGAGAACCAATATGATATTCTTCGAGGCGGAACTTCCACCGATATACCAATCCCTCCCAGTGCAGTCGTAAAGACCGCACTCTTGGGATGGGCGACCAGGAAAAATTTGGAAGGCGCCTTCCTTACTACCGAAGAAGGCGGCCGAAGGACTAACTCCTAATTCTTTGAAAAAGGGTTTCATATTCTGCGCGAGCCATGGGTCCATCTTGCGACTCATGCAAATATTCTCAATGAAACGATGGTCCGAGGTATTCGTGTTCGGGGATGCGCGGAACACGCTCGTGGTCTCATCAATCCACCCCAGATTTGCATCGCAAGTCGGATGAGGCAATCGCGAGTCGCACTCATGGAAAGCTTGGCACCCATCCAACGCGGAGCAGCCTTCTTTGATATATCTTTCGATTTCATCTCGTAATGCGAGAAGGAATTCCTCAAGTTTCTTAGCGACTTGATCGAACTGCGCCGTGTTGAATCCATTGACTGAGGTAGCCAATGAAATGATGAGGTAAAAGAATGCTCTTTTAAAATTCATGATCTCCCTCTCGATTTTGAAATGAATCAAAGAAAAAGGATTAGTTGGGGTGTTCCGAAGGATAGGATATAGGATAGCATTTTGCTCACCGAAACAGGGTGCGCGGTGCGCATCCACTATCCACTTGCAACTTGCAATACAGGTCACAGGTCACAGGTACGTCGCCGGTACTGTTCACCTTCACGGTACTGTGAATTGACACTCAGAAAATATTTTTGCGTCGCGGGTGCGAGCCCCTTGTTAGACTTCATTTTGTTAGACACGATTCCGGTTCCGGAGCCAAGCACTGAACACTGGGCAATGGGCACTGTGAAGATTTAGATTTGCTATTTGCTGCGTTCCCCGTTCCCGCTCCTTTCATAGTCCAGAGATCTTCATAAGTCAAAAGCGAAAAAATCTTTCGTGATTCATAAATAGCCAATAGCCACTATTGCCCCTAGCCCCACTGTACTGGGACTTGTAACCAGACACCGAGAGACCGTTTTTCTGTCTCACGCACGTCAAGGTTTTGTTGCAAGTCCGTAAGATCTTGACGGATTGTTATGTCGTTTCTCGTTTCGTGATTCATTTTCTCGATAGATAGGTAGTAGTAGAGTGTGGCGTTTCCAGTTTCCCACGCCTGTATGATGTGCCCTAAGTACAAGCTATATCAACAAGACTGTACACTGCACTGCAACCATCTACCATCTTATTTGTTTGTTTGTCGTTTCTCGTTTCGTGATTCATTTTCTTTGTTGGTCTTTTCCGAAGACGTGAGATACGCCCTCAGTACAAGCTATTTTGCTATTTGGAACAAAACTGTACTGCAGCCGAAGGAGGAACATTAAAAAAATCTTACTTCGTAATATTTATTCCTAATTTCCTAAAGTCAGTACCTTTTTGTCTGGCACGTTCGAATTTCGAATTCGGAGTGTCAATTTTCATGCTGCTGGTATTTTCGGCTTTTCATCTACTGAGACGGGCCAAATCGAAAATGGAAGTTAGCCGGAACCAAAATTGTAAATTGTGCTTTTTTGGTGCAATGTCTGCATGACAGAGAGAAAGGCTCACACTTGACACTTGGCTCTGTGGGCGGCTCTTTCTAAATTATTTATGGTTGGTAGGCGAACGATTCCATCGTCGTCGTTGATTGCGCTCTCTCCATTCTTCCGTCCCTCCCCGCTTGCTTTTGTAGGACGGATATGTCTTCCCTCATACCTGGTATTGTTGCATGAAGTTCTGTATGTTTTCATGATCACTGTTATAAAAAAAGGTCTCATAATTCGCACAAGAAAAAAGTCGACGGTACCAGGTAGACCGAGAGCGTTTCGGATCCTCCGCTGGAGCGCCTCGACTGCGTATCGCAGAGCCACTGATGAGTCGATGGACTCCAACACACTTTCAAGAAAGGATGTTCGTGAGCGTATGTGACGGGAACACATGCAGAAACGATGGATGGAAAAAAAGTAGAATAATGTCAACAATCAGTGCGCGATGCGCGACCAAAAGACGGTTGATTGTCGGGAATATTGTGGGTATGAAGACGCAATCTTGTCGCGCTTTGTTCCCTTCCAATTCCCGCGCTCTGGAAGGGAGCTCTTTCGACAGATGCGACAAATAAGGAATCGTTGAACAGCAGTGCCAGATGGCCAATTGAATTGTTGCCGCCTGAACGAAAAGGTCGTTCTCTTCTGGTGTGATTTGTTGTAAAAGCCTATCCGCAAGCTTCATCAACGAGGGCATCGTTGAGTGGTAATGCATAGCAAAGTGATTCGCTAAGCCAGTATTGTACAGCAGAATGGCAGATTGCATGTCAAGATCTTCGTAGCAGGCTGTGTCGATATCGCTGATACGAATTGTATACAGCGTAGGATGATGTTGACGACATTGAGTGTTCTTCATGGAATCGATAAAAGATATTGGGTCATCCGTTAGATCCATAAAGACAGGAACGTTCTTGGCGGAAGATTGGGAAAATGATTCACTGTATCGTTGACACAATCGCAACTGAGCACGTCGCAACATATGCCATTCGTCTTCGACCGACTGATTGGTTAATATTTCTTTCATGAGGCGCGTCGCGTCGTGCAGTGTTGCCAACGCTTCTTTGAATAAATGGCGATGTAGCATCTCCACACCCATGTTGTTGAGCGCCATTGCGGTGCGTGACAAAACGGGTGACATGTTTTCAGAGTCTGAGATTAAAAAAATGTAAATAATATTATGAATCGAATATCGGAAGCACTCCTCATTCTTTATCCAGTGATTTTCGGAGAGAAGCCCTTATTTCATGACAGCTTTTATTGGGAAGTAATGTACCGGTGAGGAAAGTGCAATGCGCACCTAAACTCGCAACAGGAAGAGAACAAATAATGATCTGATAAAATTATACAAGCAAAGAAGATGGTGAGAGCCATTTTTCTTTGTCAAGAGACAAAGTGTATCATACAGGCACAGCAAGACAAGGAATGAGATTTTGCATATCCGAACTTGCTGTTGTAAAGTATGAGCATAGAAAGGTCCTAAACTTTCCACTAGACAACCAAAGTCATTCGTCCTTCTAGGGCTTTTATGACCGCATGCGGAGACTTTGTAAACTCACGCTGCGGTAGAAACCACCCGTCACTACATATTATAGTCATAACTAACACATTCTGCAACATACTTACCGTTCAGGACACCACATTGCTCAAGGAGGGTCGTCCATTCTCGTTCGTTCTATGTTCTATCTTGCTTTCTCTTTCGATTGATCCAAGAGAAAATAGAAATCTATTAGAGCCGCCTGATGACTATTACATCAACGATCAATAACGATCGTATACTTGTATTAATAGTATGACGATCACGACATGCAGCAACAAAAAGGATGACGACTGATGACTATCGCGTCGTCAACAACTTTGGTACCGGTGTTCCCCGTTCACCTACTAGCTAGAGTACAACTTTACGTTTGAACACTTTCATTGCATCCAATGGACATGGACCGCATTTTTATTAATTTTCACCAAACGGAAGGACGAAAATAGATGACAGCAGACAGCAGCAACGTAAAGTACCAGGTACCTCTGCCGGTCGCCTTAGCAAGCGAAATGAGTCGAATTCGATTTAACTTGATATTCTTCGATGTTTTCGGTGATGCCTCCTAGAGTGGGCATTTCTCATCATCAAATTGACACACGACTACTCATATCTAACTACAGATCGTGTGTGAATCTTTTTTTTTACTTTTGTTCGTTAACCATCTATCTACCTGCAGGATGTAGTTTCTTGTTTCTTGTCTATATTCCAGTGTTCGTCCGTACAGTCGTAGAGATGCCCATTGAAAAAAAGGTGCGGGCATCGCACATTGGTGTGTGATTATGTAAGTAAGATGCATAAATGGAATTTCATCCAATGACGTCCACAGAGATGTCAATTCCCTCCCGACAAGTGCTTTCGCGGCTGATTGACGGAGTTATATTATTTCTTGCCGAACCAGCCATGGAACCAGCTATATTGATGGAGATGTATAGTAACAGTCCCAGTCCCAGTCCCACTTGGACCGACTGGTATCGCTTCATCGACTGGTATCGCTTCTTCGACTGGTATCGCTTCTTCGATTGGTATCGCTTCTTCGACTGGTGGCGCTTCTTCCTCATCTCTTCTTCCCCGGTTGAAAAATCTGTCCACCAATTTTTCGATCCAACGATCTCTTATCTCCAAGTAAATGCCAACAACAATGGCAATAAAACCACTTGAACCGACAATTCCGCCAACAATTGCTTTGACTTTTTCCACGGGTGTATCTTCCGATGGCGTTGGTGCCGTAGATGATTCATCAGACCCTCCATTCGTCGGTTTTTCTTCTTTCGACGGTTCGGGAGACGGGGGGACAGCTACTACCGGGACGGCCGAAACCCCGCTGGTCGGACATTCGAAGGAAACACGTTTTTCGTAAGTAAGCCCTTGCAAAACGGAGTTTGCTTTCAAATCCGTGGGATGCAAGAAGGGCGCTGCACACGTTGTCGCTTCAAACTGCCCTAAGGTAGAAAAACAAGTTGTGTCCTCCCGGCATATGGATGCTCCCGTAGCGTAGCGGATTGCCTCTCGCTCACAAGGGTTGGTGGTAAAAGCTGGACAAGTTTGGCTTGATCGTCTAGCCAAAAGCTTAATGGCCTCGATGAGTTCTTCTTCTGTGTACTTGCCAATCAAGGCACTTAGTAGTATGTCGACACCTACCACACCTATGAAGCGCGCGGGCGTCACCGTACGGTCGTAGACGCCCACGGACACTGTCGTGCCTCTCCCTCCGCTCCAATAATCATAGGGCTCCGTCCAGGACGTCCTATTGGAGTTCTCGTCAGTGCCGAAGGTATTGGCAAACGCCTCATAGTAGTTGCCTAAGGCCGCGATGATCTTCTCGTCAGAGTCGATCATCGTCCAGAAACCGTCTGCCAAACATGCCAGTTCCATTGGTAGAGAATGGACATCTCCATCTGCCTCGGGGTTTGTTATCGAGTAGGTGAAGAGTAACACCGATTTGCCACTGTTACTTTTCGTCTGGTTGAGGCGGTCCATGACCATTGCCTTGAGCTCCTCCGGACCTATGTCCTCGGTCCGTTTCATCAATCCATCCGTCAAAAGATGACAGCGGAGTTGCAATCCACCGCCACACCATTATCAATGGACGCATTTAGAATGTCGAAGCCCTTCTTCAGGCCATCGATCATGTTCGTCCCTTCGCCGACCTCAATCGACTTAATGAAACTGACTAAGGCGTTCTTGTTCTCCTTAGTTGCTTCAAAGAGGAATTGGTCATCCTTTGCCAAGACGTTGACCGTCTCGTCAAAGAATACCACTGCAACCCGATCGCTCGGTGTGAGCGTGTTGATGATTCGGATGGTAGCTTCTTGCATGAGCTCCATACGGCCGTTGGTCCCCATCGATCCAGACTTGTCGAGAACCAATATGATATTCTTCGAGGCGGAACTTCCACCGATATACCAATCCCTCCCAGTGCAGTCGTAAAGACCGCACTCTTGGGATGGGCGACCAGGAAAAATTTGGAAGGCGCCTTCCTTACTACCGAAGAAGGCGGCCGAAGGACTAACTCCTAATTCTTTGAAAAAGGGTTTCATATTCTGCGCGAGCCATGGGTCCATCTTGCGACTCATGCAAATATTCTCAATGAAACGATGGTCCGAGGTATTCGTGTTCGGGGATGCGCGGAACACGCTCGTGGTCTCATCAATCCACCCCAGATTTGCATCGCAAGTCGGATGAGGCAATCGCGAGTCGCACTCATGGAAAGCTTGGCACCCATCCAACGCGGAGCAGCCTTCTTTGATATATCTTTCGATTTCATCTCGTAATGCGAGAAGGAATTCCTCAAGTTTCTTAGCGACTTGATCGAACTGCGCCGTGTTGAATCCATTGACTGAGGTAGCCAATGAAATGATGAGGTAAAAGAATGCTCTTTTAAAATTCATGATCTCCCTCTCGATTTTGAAATGAATCAAAGAAAAAGGATTAGTTGGGGTGTTCCGAAGGATAGGATATAGGATAGCATTTTGCTCACCGAAACAGGGTGCGCGGTGCGCATCCACTATCCACTTGCAACTTGCAATACAGGTCACAGGTCACAGGTACGTCGCCGGTACTGTTCACCTTCACGGTACTGTGAATTGACACTCAGAAAATATTTTTGCGTCGCGGGTGCGAGCCCCTTGTTAGACTTCATTTTGTTAGACACGATTCCGGTTCCGGAGCCAAGCACTGAACACTGGGCAATGGGCACTGTGAAGATTTAGATTTGCTATTTGCTGCGTTCCCCGTTCCCGCTCCTTTCATAGTCCAGAGATCTTCATAAGTCAAAAGCGAAAAAATCTTTCGTGATTCATAAATAGCCAATAGCCACTATTGCCCCTAGCCCCACTGTACTGGGACTTGTAACCAGACACCGAGACACCGTTTTTCTGTCTCACGCACGTCAAGGTTTTGTTGCAAGTCCGTAAGATCTTGACGGATTGTTATGTCGTTTCTCGTTTCGTGATTCATTTTCTCGATAGATAGGTAGTAGAGTGTGGCGTTTCCAGTTTCCCACGCCTGTATGATATGCCCTAAGTACAAGCTATATCAACAAGACTGTACACTGCACTGCAACCATCTACCATCTTATTTGTTTGTTTGTCGTTTCTCGTTTCGTGATTCATTTTCTTTGTTGGTCTTTTCCGAAGACGTGAGATACGCCCTCAGTACAAGCTATTTTGCTATTTGGAACAAAACTGTACTGCAACCGAAGGAGGAACATTAAAAAAATCTTACTTCGTAATATTTATTCCTAATTTCCTAAAGTCAGTACCTTTTTGTCTGGCACGTTCGAATTTCGAATTCGGAGTGTCAATTTTCATGCTGCTGGTATTTTCGGCTTTTCATCTACTGAGACGGGCTAAATCGAAAATGGAAGTTAGCCGGAACCAAAATTGTAAATTGTGCTTTTTTTGGTGCAATGTCTGCATGACAGAGAGAAAGGCTCACACTTGACACTTGGCTCTGTGGGCGGCTCTTTCTAAATTATTTATGGTTGGTAGGCGAACGATTCCATCGTCGTCGTTGATTGCGCTCTCTCCATTCTTCCGTCCCTCCCCGCTTGCTTTTGTAGGACGGATATGTCTTCCTCATACCTGGTATTGTTGCATGAAGTTCTGTATGTTTTCATGATCACTGTTATAAAAAAAGGTCTCATAATTCGCACAAGAAAAAAGTCGACGGTACCAGGTAGACCGAGAGCGTTTCGGATCCTCCGCTGGAGCGCCTCGACTGCGTATCGCAGAGCCACTGATGAGTCGATGGACTCCAACACACTTTCAAGAAAGGATGTTCGTGAGCGTATGTGACGGGAACACATGCAGAAACGATGGATGGAAAAAAAGTAGAATAATGTCAACAATCAGTGCGCGATGCGCGACCAAAAGACGGTTGATTGTCGGGAATATTGTGGGTATGAAGACGCAATCTTGTCGCGCTTTGTTCCCTTCCAATTCCCGTGCTCTGGAAGGGAGCTCTTTCGACAAATGCGATAAATAAGGAATCGTTGAACAGCAGTGCCAAATGGCCAACTGAATTGTTGCCGCCTGAACGAAAAGGTCGTTCTCTTCTGGAGTGATTTGTTGTAAAAGCCTATCCGCAAGCTTCATCAACGAGGGCATCGTTGAGTGGTAATGCATTGCAAAGTGATTCGCTAAGCCAGTATTGTACAGCAGAATGGCAGACTGCATGTCAAGATCTTCGTAGCAGGCTGTGTCGATATCGCTGATACGAATTGTATACAGCGTAGGATGATGTTGACGACATTGAGTGTTCTTCATGGAATCGATAAAAGATATTGGGTCATCCGTTAGATCCATAAAGACAGGAACGTTCTTGGCGGAAGATTGGGAAAATGATTCACTGTATCGTTGACACAATCGCAACTGAGCACGTCGCAACACATGCCATTCGTCTTCGACCGACTGATTGGTTAATATTTCTTTCATGAGGCGCGTCGCGTCGTGCAGTGTTGCCAACGCATCTTTGAATAAATGGCGATGTAGCATCTCCACACCCATGTTGTTGAGCGCCATTGCGGTGCGTGACAAAACGGGTGACATGTTTTCAGAGTCAGAGATTAAAAAATGTAAATAATATTATGAAGAAGCGAGAGTTGCTTGGGGCTAGGCAGTTTTGATTATTCATTCAGGATGACTGGTCAATGAGTATCGATGTGAGAAGCGCGACATGCGTTTTCTTCCTTCCTTCGTTTCTTCATCAACGAAACACGAAACGCCGAAGTCCGAAGTGGGAGAGATAGAACGAGAAACAAGATCAAAGAACTCCAACACGGTTATTCCTTTTGGTTTCCTCAGAATTCCACAAGGCCCTCTCGAAATCCGGATCAAAAAAATACGCACGAAAACTACATAGTAGTGGCATATGCCTGAGATCCGGAGAACATATTTGACGGAAATAGAGTCTTTTCTGCTTCGCGGGCCCGCAGACTACGATTAACGATTATCGATACGATGATCGATGATTATAGTTCGACAAATATCGATATTTCGATTTTTACCGAATATCAATATCGTATTATACGATATAATAACCGATATTAATATCGGCGACCGTCTGTCTTCGCCCGCAAAATACAGACATTTTAGCGTAAATGCCTCAAATCCGTCTGTCAGGCGTACGAATATCGATAAATATCGATATTGGGAAAAATGGCTCTGATATAATACGTTATTATAACGTGAATATCGGTATTCGTTATTTGTTATTTTGGAGTGTGTCGAACTATGTCGATGATCGATGATGCCGCGGAAAACGCGGAAAAGCAAAGGGATTTTGTACACGCAAGCAGAACTAAAAATCGGAACTAGGGGCGAGAGAACAAAAACCAAAAGTTCGTTGTCGAAGTTCGGAGTTTCGTTGGTTTCTGTATCGTGAATTATGTAATATGTTTCGTCCTATTGAATCCGAAAAAAACAGAAGAGAAAAAAAGCCAAAAAGTCAGTTGTCCCTCTAGAGCCCCAACACTAAAAACGAAAATGTGCATTGAAGTGAAGTCTCGAGTCAGTCTCGAGGTCCACCTTTTCCTTTTACCTGGCTTTCAGCTTCGCAACATTGAAGAAGCCAAATTTTCACAAGAGAACGGAATATGACTATCATTTTGGATGATCGGCAATGGTTGGAGAGCGTTGTTCGTTATTCTGCAAGCGCTTTTGTCCTCGGAAGTCGGGATTTGAGTTCAAGCTATCTGCTGGGGGTATCATCACTCTAGAGTGAAGGCTTGGCGCCTTTGCTTCCTAGGTACCCCTATTATTCAGCTCTTTATCTTCCTTCTGCTCTTGGTTTAAACTATCGCCAGCAAATTTGTAGCCCATGGCAAAGATTTGGTCGCTTATAGTTGCTTTTTGGAGCAAAGAAACTAAATACTGCAGATGGCTTCAGACAAAAACGTACAGGTTTCCATTTACATCATCGCCGACCTTCTTCTAAACGATTTAACCAAAGTGCATGATAGACACCGACACTAAAAAAAAATTCAATTCTTTCGATGCGACACCACAATCTTTGTCAAGCTCATGCTGTTAAAAATGCTGGAAATAAGTTGACATCGCTTATGCGATTCAAGTAAACCTTGGATCGTTCATCTTCTGGGTATTATGAACATGATGAGAGTTCGAACAATTCATGTTGAAACCATTTAATCTTGATTTCGGACTGGTCGTGGAACCGTTATGGTATATTGCGACGGATCTTTTGAAAGATTCAATTTCATGATGGAAAAAGTGCCAATATCATCACGATTTCGACCTGAACTCGCATCCTCGATCCATACATTACCTCTACAAAATATAAAGTCTTCGGCGTCATTTTTGTTGCGTGACTTCAAGTCTTCCAATGCAGGAATACTAAATGTGTTAGAAGGTAACGGCATAGCCTGTCCTTTCGTTGACAAGCGTTCCAGTGCCCCTTCCATCACAAGGACGCGCTCTTTCTTGGGCGGGATCTGTAGTCGAATGAGCAATCGGGCCGTCGCGTCGGTTTCTCCGGAGAAGGCCCATGTCCCACCAGCGGCTTTCTGTTGAGTTTCTGGATCTAAAATAGGACCTCCCGCTGTCGTTCCATCAACGCGCAAAATCAAGTTTTCTGACTGGTCCTTGTTATTTTCCATTGGTTCAAATCCTGTCGGAGAACGTACCATACGCCAAAATCCCACCAAGTGTTCACGACTAGGATACGGAGGAAGTACTGGCGTTTGTGTAGATGGTGCTTGAGACTTCTCAGCGATTAAGGTCCCGTTCTTATACTGAGCAAATATTGGATTGTTTTCAATGGCAGGTTTGTCTTTCTTGGTAGAAAGTTGTTGCAAACTACGTTCACGAGCTCGGGAAGCGATGACGTTTTGAATTTTTTCCCGCATCCATCCATCCAACGCGGCCGGGTCTGGAGGAGACTCCGGTTTGTTCGGCTCGAGTATGGAGTCAAGTTCCACATTTTCTCGGTCGTCGACGTTCGACAATGCGTCGTTAGACTTAGCTTCAGATACACTTTGCCCGTATACTTGTTCCAATCGCTGTCTTGTTTTTGATAAGATAATGTCGTCCTCCTCGCTGTGCCTCGGTTCTGAATAAGCATTGCGTGGTTCTTCTTGGTTTTCTAGTTGGTTCGAATTCTTCAGCGACTTTTCAGCTTTTTGGATTCGTCCTTCTTGATAATCCTGAAATTCTCGTTCACGTCGCAGTATCGTTTGATTTGATCCAACGGGCAAAGGCCACGTTACACTTGGCCATGAAGCAAGCGCTTTGTTCTCTCCAGACAAGGCATAAAGTCCGATTTCCGGCAATCGCAGGTGATCTAGTCCTAATGCATCATCCATGTATTGTATCCAAAACAAAGGCGAAATCCCATTCCCTCCTTGATCTGATGTGAGTGTATATCGTTGATTGTTGTCGTCGTCTGCAGTAATATTGTGTGCGCTTTTTAATATCATTTCCCAGTCATCGGGTAACTGCAGGAAGGGAAGACGTAATTCTGTCTCTTGCTTCTGTTCCCGAGCCCAGGATAAAGTCCAAGACGACGACTGCTGAAGCAATGTTTGGTTCAAACTTTGCACAAAAGAGTTAACGCAAGGACTGACGTAGTCCGAAGTCGCAAACAAGACACTATTGTCGACGTTGTTTCCCTCCAATCCTTTCCACGACACCATCCACGGTTCCTGCTGCAATTCCGGTTGTTGTAATACAGTTTCGATGCATTCCTGCAGTTGCTGCAAAGCCTCATTCGGAACTTCTTCCTTCTTCATTTCGAGTTGCAATAAAGGCAGACGCAAAGCCGCCGCAGGGATGCACGCATGCACCAAAATGGGACAATGGTAGAGAATAGCGCGTTGGATGCTTTCCAATTCAAGTGCTAATTCGTGACATGTCTCCATCGGAACAGCAATCAAGTATTTTTGTGTTGATTGTTGACGGTTCATTTTCATGTTCTTTTTCCTGTCGTTGCTCGTCCAGTCGTCTTTATGGTTTTCATTCAAAAAGTTGCGAATGAATTGAGACATTTGTGATGATTCTTCGGGTCGTTGGGATAAAGCTAGAGGTGACCTTGTCGACACTTGATGTCGTTTTGATTGTTGATGAGGAAAAACCGTCCATCCTCGAACGGCATTCACCGCAAAAAGAAGGAAAAGCAATTTCGTGTTTGTGAGGAGAATGAAAGACATGATTGCTTTACTATAAAACATTGAGATAATAAGAATCATCATCATGATCGTCGCGAGTCGCGAGAGGCGAGTTATGGCGTTTTGATTATACACTTCGCGCTTTTGTTTGTGGTCAGTGGCGTTTCAGGGTCAGGTGACTGAAATTTAGTCGCGATCGCGTACAACCAACACTTTACCGTTATAGTGAAAATGGCAGTCGACGATACGGGGGCTTTCGACACAGATAGTTGCGTTTCGAGTGAAGAGGATAGTTAGTTCATGTATTGGTATTTTCATGGCATTTATACTGATAACTATTATGTAATTATGTAAGGATCAGTTGATGTCATCGTCGTCTTGCAGAGAAAGAAAGTATTGATGACATCCAGGCCTACAGGACGATAGGTTTTAGCAAAATACACAGGGTATGAGATCCCGCATGGGTTGGGTGATCCGGTCTCGGCTAAAGTAGGCCTGTACGTAGTAGTGCATGCGGGTGAAAAATAGATCCTGCTATTCTTATCTTTCGAAACAAAGTTCGATCCAGCAATGAAAAAG
The DNA here is from genome assembly GCA_030295235.1 of Fistulifera solaris. Lineage (NCBI taxonomy): Eukaryota > Bacillariophyta > Bacillariophyceae > Naviculales > Stauroneidaceae > Fistulifera > Fistulifera solaris. The sequence continues at coordinate 770,936 of AP026149.1, forward strand.
CCCTCCAAGTGAAAGTGAAACTCGACATGCAGTGCACACGAGGGGAACACACGTGACACGAGACATCTTGACACATGGTGATTGTTCAGCAGCAATTTGTTTGGTTTGCATGTTGCTGCGTCATTCATAGGGATAGTTCAGCTGAGATTCGGAATTCGTTCGTTCTTGTGCATAATTTGGACTACTTGTTAGAGCTCATCACCCGCAGTGGACTCGGTCTTTCGTGCAGCAATCATCTTGGAAAGGATGCGACGGCGACGTAGATTCCATTCTTGTAATCCCTCTTGCAATCGCTCGACATCCATACGCGAAATACGCTGATACTCCTGCTCAATTTCCTCCAACGTTTTAGGACTCATGCGCTCCAAGTAATCAACTTCATGCTGATTGCAATTGGTGTTATCCAATCCACACAAAACCGTCTTTCCGTACTCTTCAATGTAATCGACCATGGCATCAAAGGTACCGAGTTCATCGCAGATGGATTTGGTTGTTTTCTTGACATACGAACCACCTTCGACACCCGTTTCACTCGTAAAGTAACGAATGGTCGGCCAACCGCCACTGCCCGGATTGTGAGGAGATCCTCTGACATCGGAGCCGGCTTCGGCTAAATTGATGTCGCCTAAGACGACATCGTTGTTCCCCTGAAACGCCCGCACGGCACGATTCCATGCGGGCGCTTGCTTTCGTCATCACCCTCATCTCGAACTGGCTATCCAGCGAACGAAAGCGGTTTTGCCGTTGGAAGAAGCTGCCGTGACAAAGTTTCGAGCGCTTCGCGATCTTGGATTTCCTTCACTAGCGAAAAGTGTCCTTCGGGGTAAATGGCTTGCACAACAGTCATCGAGCACAGCCAATAAATGACCGCGAGGCCGCTGCTAAACGCCTTCATCGCTTTATTTACACGTCTCCTGTCGCTTCTCTTTCTTATGAGCTGTGAAAATATTACGCACCGATAAGGAACGAGCAGTCTTTGTGACAACAGTTTTGGACTCGAATCTTCTCTCTTTGATTGTCACCAAAAGTCGGCAAAGCAGCAAGACTGTGACCGTTGGTGTTGTATTGTGTGTTGTGGCGGATCAGGTCGGAAAACAACGTACGTCGACAGACTGTACCGCTGCGACAGAGAACAAAAACTAGATACCATCGGCTTCGAACGTAATAATTCGTCCACAATCGTCCATAAGTTGATTCATGCGCAAAGATGGTTGATCGGTTACATCAATGAAGCTTCCAATGATTCGCGCCGGTACTCCTACTGCCACTGAATGTGCAGGAAGATCGGCAATCACCAAAGTTCCAGCTCCAATTTGACATCCGTCCCCTTCAGCACGACACAAAGTTAGTCAGTATCAACTAAAGACATGACCCATGAGTATCAACGTATCTCATAGTTCTTACCGATACGAACGGGACCGAGCAGTGTGGCACCTGCTCCCAACAAAACACCATTTCCGACTTTGGGATGTCGATCGACGCCTTTCTTTCCCGATCCGCCCAAAGTTACATGATGCAAAATACTGCAATTGTGACCAATAGATGCCTGTAAAGCACGAAATCGCGTGCGTATCCAGAAATTAGACTCGTGGAATGACGTCGAAATGAGACTCTTTTTCGTCTTACCGTAGATCCAATCACAACACCCGTCCCATGATCGAGTAAAATACCGCTCCCCAATGTAGCCGCTGGATGAATATCAATTTGAAATGTTTGTGAACTTTGTGATTGCAAAAGAGTGCTTGCGTATGTTTTCCCTGACTCCACAAATAATGCGCGACGCGGTGGGTTTGGAGAGCGTGAAAGCCCTTAAAGTACAAAAAAAGCATCGGGCAAGTAGCTGCAGGCAGGATCACGATCCCGTACAGCCATAATATCTGCTCGCAAAGATCGTCGAAACACTGGACTGTGTTGCAGAGCATCCAAAACGAGCGATTGCAACTGTGTTGAAATCATCATAGCAGGGCTTTGTAACCGATTGGCTAGCAAGAAGGCCAGTGAACTTTCGAGAGATGGATGATTGAGAATCGTGCTGTGCAGAAACGATACCAGTAGTGGCTCTCGGTTGGCTTGCTCGTAAGCTTCATGGCGGAGGAGATCCCAAACGCGATCAATTTTGCCATCTTGACTGTAGACTGTTTCGGGGATGCTGAGATCAATGTCGGGATAAAGGGGAATTATCGATGCCTTCACGTCTTCAGACGACAACGTCAATGACGATGAAAGTGTATTGTCTGGATTCGTAGCGGCAAAGTGTTGTTCGTCCCATAATGCCGAACGCAAAGTCTGTGATGTTTCATCGTGGGCTACCACATGATGTGTTGTCACGACAGAAACGTTGGTAGTCGTTGCTGTAGCTGTGTCTTCCGAAGACACTGAAGCAAGGCTGACATACGATATCTTATTGTGGACAAGAGATGGCTTTTCCACGGGGAGAGGAGCAATCCAGTGTTTTGCCGCATCCGTGTTGTCATCATCTTCTCTTCCTAGTTTGTAGCGAACACCGAAAAGAGAAAATGATATTCTTGCGAACGATGCATGCAGAGGAAGCCACGCCGCCGTCAGTGCGGGAAAAAGGAGGCGCAGTAGGTATAAAAACTTCATGATGTAATAAAAGTAAAAGATTAGAATAAGCACGGCTGATTATGATGATTTGATATTTGATTGAAGATCGGACTGCGAGAACTTCATATTCATCAAGACTGGATTTCAGTCATGAGAGGAGAACGATTCTTTTTGTGCGCGCATAACCCGCGTTGTTGTGTTTGCAACTTACGTATACTTTCATGCCTTAGGTGAGAATATGATTAAAACTTAATATGAGTAACATCGATTTCAACTGATGAGGTAAAAAAAGGAAAGATGCACCGCTCTTAAACTTAACGTGATTTTGCGCTTGGCCGCCGTAGCATATTCATCGATGTCTGAGGCAAACCCGGATGTGCTCCCTTTTCACCACTCCATTTGTAGACCTGCTTTTGCACCAAAAGTAAGTTTCACTTTCACCAACATTAATAGGCTTACCGTCAAGCAACGAGAAACAGCTATTTTAACTGATAAGGTAAAATCGAGGAAAGTTGCACCGCAACGAGAATCTACGTGTGTTTCACGTCCGCCTCGCAAAACTTATCGATGTAAGGGTTACCCGGATCATTGCATTGAGTATCTCGACATCTCCATTTACAAGCCAACTTGACACCAAAATCGCTTTTACTTTGACTGACATCCTTAGAGTGGCATCGATTTCAACTCAAACGTAGCAAATTGGTAAGACGCAACGCTTTTACGTACTACAGGAAGGAACGTTAAAATTCTGCCTCCCATTACAAGATTCTACGTAGCGTCTACGACAAGGCAGAATTTTAACGCCGTTCCCAGGAATGGTACGGACATTTGTTTATCGACTGAGCGAAAGAGATTTGCCAGAAAGTCGTACAGGTACCCGTATCCCTTAAAAATCATACTCACATGCTTTAACCTTTTTTACTGGGAACTGGGAAGTAGAAGTCCTATAGTCCTACCGGTAGTACCGTACCTTGTACGGCGTTAAAATTCTGCCTCGTCGTAGACACTATGTAGAATCTTGTACTGGGAGGCAGAATTTTAACGTCCTGCGCGTACGGTACTACGTAGTAGTAGAAAAGTGTTCGACATACAAAGTACCATACCATGTATAGAGACCATAGGTAGCACGAAGCCGCGAAGCCTCGAAACCCCGAAGTAAAACGCGATGAAGATCTCGCGGTGGTCTTTGCTCATAAATAATGATCTTGACTATTATTGACTCGTTTGATATGTATTTTGGGTCTACCTTGCTAGCGATCAATCCCGTTTTCGTCGGAGATGCAAATTGGCGATCGAAAACTGGTCTCGAAAACGGAAACGGCCGCGAAAACCGCTCCCCGCACGACACTCGACAATCAACCATTTGCCATTTGCTGCCTCTTTTCTTCTCACAAATCGCACGTTGTGTCAAATCACACACGAAGTGCGATTTGTCACTAACGAAGCAGTGCATCTTGTCACTTGCTCACCTTGCTCTTGTTTCTCATTTGCTTATTGCAGTCAGATATTACAATGATCTTCGTCCGCAGGGAACCACACCTTACCGACGGGTAGTGCACGGACCCTGCGGAGTAGCCCCTACCACAATGGGAGCAAGAGAAATCGCGTGTGCCTTGAAGCCTCCGTCCTTCTCTTGCTCTGGAGAGAGGCCGAGTGATGTGCTGAGCCCTGAGGCCTTCACCGCTCCTCGCCTCAAGTTCTCTGTGTCAAGGAATTAGTGATGTGCTGTGCCTCGGTGCCTTCGCCGCTCCTCGCCTTGATTCTCTTTTTTCGATAGACCATGGCAAAGACCATGGTCAAAGTGCGGCCTGAGGGTAACTTCAGTGCTGGTACCAGCGTATGCGTGGCAGGGTGCGGAAGTAAGAGGAGAGTCGCTTACTCGACACCCATAGATGGTGTCGTGCTGGAGGAAAAACTCCAAGCACAATAAATCCACGGTGACGACCTGGTATGCAATCACTCCGTAAAGTTGCCATGGAAATTCCACGACAGAGGAGGATGGCACCAACGGCGACGGCCTCTAAGGAGGACCGATACGACCGTTTGCGATGACCATACCTAGCCCGGTGGCGTCCCCCAGATTGGCGGCCGACCCCCGCTAAAGGAGGGCCGGCTGGAAACCAGCTGGAAGAGGTTAGCTCCATATTAAGGCAGCATGGTAGAAATTCCACCCGAAGGATAACCCCGGCGACAAAAGTCGACTGAGAAGGCATACCTTGAGGTGGCGGCCCCGTGTTGAGGCCAAGACCCAACATCGAGAAGGCTCGCTCTACCCGACCCCAATTGGGTTGTTTGATTGCATTTTAAGCATACGCGTCCTCCGTCCGACAAAGGGCGGCGCCTAAAAAAAGGTGGAAAATGGATCACAAAAGTGTAAGCTCTCTTCCACACTGTCTCAGTCAAAGACTGAGACTGCGCCAGCCAAAGCTGGCTCATAAGATCAATCTGAAGCAAAAGTAAAAGTTACATAAATAATACATAAACTAGAATCAAACAAGACAAAAAAGAAAGGTTTTAGTCTATGTCTAGTTGCAGCAGTAGTTTGACTTCATTCCCTCGAAATAGTTGTTACGAATTGCATCGCTTTTAAACGGCGTGTGCAACATCATCGTGCAGGAAGCGTTGAATATTGACTCGAGTGAAAAACGCACTTCGTCCCCTTGCCTTCCGGTCAGCGCTCCTATTAGCAACAGCAATGCGAGTACTTTGCTCTCATATACAGCGCTTCTTGCGTCAACATCAAATCAACGATCGATCGCACTCCTCGAACGAAAGTAATAAAATTCATTTGTCAATAGGATTTTGTCTGTGTCAGCGCGATGCCTGATAAAGCCAGCGGAGCGGGTTGCGGAAGGATTTATCAACAATGCCTTCAGGAACTCAAACGAATTGCACGGTCTTTGTCGTAGGATTTGGTTGACCTTTTTGATCCTTCCACTCTCTTGACATAATTAAGATCTCCTTTTGATTATCAAGACAGAAAAGCAAAAACTATCGATCGATTCGATCGGACGATGAACGTGCCAGTGGTCTGAACTGTCGGGGTTCTCTCAAGCGCGAAAACCATTTTAGATACTTTCAAAAATCCTTCCCTCGAAAACGTTTCACATTCCGGCGTCTGTTACAGTTAACCCGCTTCATTGATTTAACGCTGTGTCTGCTCGTCTCACAACGCCAAGTGTAAATTCAGTGATGTTTCATCGTGGATTATCACGCATCAAGCTGAAAGGAAAGCCACGTTTGCAGCCGTTGTTGTAGCTGTATTTTCCGGACGGGGTCGACTGCAGAACAGAAAGAGGTGATACGGAATGCTCTGCCGCAACCGCTGACGTTGTCTTCGTTATTTCTGCGCGGAATGATGGGTGGTGTGCATAAATAACAGCGACGAATGCAAAGGAAGCCACGCCGCCGTCAACGACTTCAGTTGTGAATTCCCTGGATCAGTCGGGAAAAAGTGAACGCAATAGCGACCCAACCTTTCGGATATAACGGTTCTTGTGACAATCGCAGGGCCGTACGCTCGTAAATAGAATCATCATTCACTTGAACACGGATAGCATTCGACCGAAATCTCCCATTCTTTTCCCGCTACCTTGCATCGCATTAGAAGAAAAATCTGTGACAATTCGAAAATGTCCCGTATTTATCTTAGTTCGGACGAACCCATCTTGTATACCCAGGTACATTATTCGGTAAGACTGTCAGTAAAATCGTTTCGTCATTCGAAATGTTTAACGGAGAAGAAAAGGAAGGATTAAAAATGGTCGAGCATCGATATGAGCTTGACAATTCTATACGATCAAAACTCCTTTTGTTACAGAGAGAACGCAATGGCAAAGAATTAACAGGTAGAGCGCCGAGGGCAAGAAACGAGGGAGAAAAGGGCTTTGTATCGTGGTGATTTTCGAAGATTCGGTCACAATAAAAAAGGCTGAGATTTTTTAAGCTGGGTCATCGGACAGAAGTCAGAATATTGGTAAATTCTTCCATATATCGTGTCTTTTGGGTCCCCAGAAAGTCTGGGGACGCATACATTTTGGGTGATCGAACGGAAATCTGTTTTACCAATAATCAGAGTAGCATTATTTCAAGGCATGATGGCGCGCTGTCAATTGTTCTTCATGTAACGTTTATTCACTTCAAATTCTGCTCCATGAGAACGAATGACAACAGGAGAGGTACCTGGTAGGCATGTTTTTCGCAAGGAAAAGGATAATTGTTCCATCGATCTGGGTTGGTTCCATGGTTCCATCTCCTATCGTCCTTCGACTTGCGCAGTCGAACGTCGAACACCAGACAGACGGGAAGAGCAAGAATGCAGCACATGTGGGTTTAGACTGGCGTGATGTGTCAATAAATAATAATAGCGATGATCTTGTACTTTTTTCTAGGCAGTCTCGCCATGTAACATTTGCAGAGCTGCAAACCGCAAACGGCAAAGATTCAATAGGAGTAGCTCATACCGGTAATATCTTTAACTACTTGTACTCTGCAACTTTGTTCAATCAAATAAATAATCATTCATTAAATAGTTTCGCAGCACAGAGGGAAAGAGGCTCTTGATTTCATGCATCATGTGGAAAAATCTTTTTACGGGAAGGCAAAACCATGCAGATGCAATGGGCCAAGAGGAATTGCCGAGCAGTGCCTCTGCGTAAGTACTTTTCTTGCATACTATCTCCTTGAAAGGACAAGAATAATCCATCTCATCTTCGATTCATATTTCATGTTATGTTATGTTATGTATATTACAGTGAATCTCCGGGTCGTAATAGCAATGAAAAGCCACAATCGCAACGCTCTTTACAACTCCGCGCGAGTGAGACAATTCAACTAGAGCGAAAAGTGAGTATGGCGGCTCGCGAATTAGTCGAAAGCGTACAAAGTATTGTTATTGAAGCAAAAGAGAAGAAACTTGACTGGAAAGAAAGCCTTTTGCTGTTGCTGGGGGAGACATCGACCGCCGAGGAAGAAGAGGAAAAAGTCGAGGCACCGATGACAGTTTTATTGACGCACCGCAAAACGTTACCCACCTTTGCAGCACGCTGTATCGAACAAGAGCTGCCTCCCAATCTCATTCACTGTTTGCTTCTCCTGCGGGTGCTTGAGTTGAAAAACACGGATACCGAAACGCCAGCGGCGTTCAAGGCAACACGCAACACGCTTCACCTCCTCATGGCTCTCTGTACTACTACACAAACAGGAGAGCAATTACAGTCGCACTTGTTCGGATTACTAGCATTGAGTGGAGCTAGTTATCCAGAGACGGGATTAGCGGTCGCGATGGCGGCTTCCTCGGTCATCATAGCATTGGCGCAATACTGCTGGACGCCGCAAATTGTTTGGTATATTCACGATCGAAAGATGATCTTTCACATGACCGATGACATTAAAGATTTGATGCAATTATCGACTGCCACTTCTGCTCCGGCTAGTACATCCTCAAATGCGTCGGTGGGTGACGGAGGAAGTATTGTTTCAAATGAATCGTCGGCTACGAACGGTTTGGTCGGCGCTGCGGCAGAAAAGGCAGGATTGTGGAGTATGGCACTGAAGACGCTCGTTTCGTTGGTCCATTATTCCACCCAGTACGGCAGTACTTCTTTGGTAGAGGATTTCGTGGCGGCTGGAGGTTTGGCTGTTCTTAAAACGGCTCTGGAACAATCGACAGCACCTCACGGGCGTGAGCTGGTCGAACTAATTCCATTGTTGGTGTGCTGTGGATATCGAGTGGAACAAACCAATTTGGATGAGATTGTTCCGAATCGCACTCAACAGGCGTACGATTTAAAGCTCGTGCAACACCCGGTAGCGTTGGAGCTCTTTCAAACTCTTTTGCAGGAAACAAACCCGCTTTTCGATGAAAAGAAACAGTTCAATCATTTGTTTTCCCGGAAGCTCTTTCCGCGCTGACAAGCCGGTCCTTGACTCGCGCCTCAAATGCTGAGTGCCAACCTAAATATGCCTTTGACCTTCAAGGCGAATTTATGAGCATCTTGTTACGCTTATTTGCAGACCACCCTGACAACTACGAGCTGCTGGAGGAATCATACCATGCATTGACCTTTAGCGTTTTAGCTTTACCATGTATGCCTGTTGACACGAAAAATCTTGTTCTCAAAACGCTAGAGTTTGTTTTGACGGGTGTTGGTGTGAAACAGCAGCTGTCACCGGTTCATGCTTGCGTGGAAATCTTCATGGCGTTGATTCACGGAACGCTCACCGAGAAAGACGACAAGTGGGTAGATGACGCAGCTCTCATGGCAAGTACTTTGGAAAAATGGCTGCAATTTGATCAGCGCGTTGCGCCACTTTTGCTGCAAAGCGGTATGATGACGGCGAAACTAGAATCGTTACTGGGATGGCTAGAACCGCAAGTCGATTTGTCTGAATCGTCCTTACATGTTTTGCCTGCTTTGAATATCGTTTGCAGGGTGTATCGGTTGCTAGTACTACATGTACCACCACCAGAGCCGAATGTGCGGCATCCGTTGCACAAGCTACTCGAAATGACTGTTCTGCGAGATTGGAGTTTGGACGCCTGTCAAATGGTAGCTGGGGTCATAGAAAATTTTCTGATGGTACATCCACAGGACATAGTATATACCTTCGATCTTGTGATGATGATAGAAAATTCTCAGTCAAAGAAATCTATTCTCTTGTGGAATATGATTCGAAATGTTCTCGAAGTGGCAGGCAAAGACTTGTTTAGGGAGTGTGGAGGCTTCGAAAAACTTCTCGAGTGCGAAACGTTACCTTTAAATATCCTGTTGTCGGTGGTGGAGGCAGCACTGGGGCTATCGAAAGCGGTGTCGAATTCAACTGGCAAGAAGGACGGTTTGTATTGGCAACCGTCATGGGTGGATCCCTACAGCAGTCAACTCGTTCCTTGGAGTGATATGACTCGAAATCGATGTCATTTACTTCAAACGGATTTCTATTTTAAAGTAGCCAAAAGGGTCAATGCGGAATACGAGAAAGCATTGGACGCTGCGTTTCAACACGTGAGACGTGACAAGGATACCATTCGAAACCCTGATGCAATCCGCTTACTAATTGCTTTAGTGAATACTCGGCCACCGCCAGAAACAGCGGCCTTTGGAGCTGTACAGCAGTTGTTGGAATGGACTGACTCGCCGAGCCTTCTGCAGCAACTTGCAAGTATGGGGCTAGTTCACTTTCTTACTGACGGAGAATGGTGGCAACCTATTCGACTTCGACTCGCAAGTTATCGTCTGTCGCTTACTGATTTTGTCGACTTGCTGCGATCCCATGCCGGCCCTTTGTTGCGACAACAAGAACGCATCAAGGTACCCATTATTTCTGGGAGCAGTCGTAGAAGGACTGTGGGTGAGTTTGACGAGGGTCATGTAGTCGCTTGTTTGCAAACATTGGTTGAGGCTGCCCGTGCTTCTTCCCAGGCTATGTCGTCTGTGATGTTAGGAGGAGATTCAATTAATAGTTTAGCGGTGCTGAGACACGATGTCCCTTTGGTCGATCGTCTCCGAGCTGTTGCCGAAGAAGGCCGTCTGCATTACATGGAATTGGAGGCACTATCGTCTGCTGAAGAAAACGTCGAATCTACGCTGAATAGTAGTGGCTTTTCCTACTCACTTTGGTTTCGTCACTCGTCGGATTTTTCTAAAGCACAAGGTAATCTTTATGTTTTGGACCTGGCAAGCTCTCTTCCCGCGGAATCGACAGCAGCAACGCCAGCAACGAATCAAGTATCGTACTTGACCGTATGGTATGACGTTTCTGACCAGCGATTCAATGTGTGTACGTCAGCGCGCGGAGAAAGCATAGGCTTTCCAGTTACGCCGCTGGCTCCTTACGTCTGGCATCATCTTATGTTAACTTACAGCCCGGCAAAGCGAAGCATGATGTCGCGAAAGAGCACTGTCAGTTTGTACATAAATGGTCGTTCCCTCGAAGCTGAGGTCCGCGTTGACGCTGTAACCTTTCCGAGCAAATCAAAAATTTCGATTGGAGTCCCTAATCCTACTTTGGCTGTGAGTGGTATCGTACGAGGACGGATGCCAACATGGGAGGCCGGCAATTTACTCCTTTTACAACAGTTTTGTTGGATTATGACGCCACCGCCATCTATTGCTACGGGCCTCATTTTCCTGGGTTGCTATGGGGTGACCGACCGCAGCGCACAAGCCTAGCGGCCACCGCAACATCATCTTTGCGCAATTTGCACTCAATCAGGAACCTGGAAGCTTAGCCAGTGCTCTACGCAGGCGTGATATAGTTAAAATGGAACGAGCTGGTTATTCGAAACACAGCGACGAGCTGCAATCCCTTCATTTGTACTGTCAAATTCCACCAGACGTTCTTTTAGCAGCATTCCAACCAGGAACGGCGCAGCGGACTAATCATCGGATCATGCAACATCGCCTCAATAATCTTGCGGCGCTGTCAGGATCGGAGTCAGTCGCCAGTGATGCTATATTAGTGGGGCTATCTCCGATCATGGTGCGACATCCTTCTTGGTTTGCTGACGCTTTATGGCAAGCAGGTGGACCAGACTTACTTGTGCCCCTAATTCACGCCGCGCCCTCGAGTGTAATTTTGGAGCAATGCTTAGCATTGATGCGCTTCGCCGTTCGTGGTCACATCCCGAATTTAAGTCGGTTACAATCAGCTGGCGGTTACCGAGTTCTGGGTGTCCTGCTGCAAGAAAAGCATGCTGTTGATGTAAACTGTATGGATCAGTGTCTTGCGTTCGCCATTTTCGATTACTTCCAAGAAGGGAACTGGACTTCGTGGATTCTGCAAGATTTGGATGCGATGAAGCATTTGTTGTTGAATCACAAGGTTTGGGACTTGCGTAAATATGGACCAGAGGTACCGTTGAGGCTCCTCAGGGCACTTAACCTATTGGTGGATCACCGTTCAATACACAAAGCATCCAATGCTCGTCGTCTACATCAGGTTGGTATAGTACGTTGGACCATTCATTTAATGATTGAAGCAGCAGAACTTTACATGAACGACAAAGAGAAAGCATGGGTCTGCGACAGTCCGCTGGTGACTGAAATCACTGTGGGTGGAGATCCAGGGAACATGTTCTTGTTGGAATGCAAGAGTCTTTTGAGACGAGTGTTGACATTCATGTTGACGCCTGGCGATCTAGGGGCTTTGGCTGAAGCTTCAATTTACACAGTAAGCATCGCAAAAACAACGCTCCTAGAGACAAAGCCGCAAACGATATCTATATGCAGCCTTCGTCTATTATGCGACTGCATTTAGTGAGATTGATGGAGGAATTAATTGTCGATGGCGTCAATGAAATTGTCGCTTCGCACACCATGAATACTGGGAAGGCTGATCGAGGACGTGACGCGGTATTCCAACCGCACAGTGGAGGTGTTGCTAGCCCCGGTCAGCCATACTTTTCAACCCCTAATCGTCGTGGTATTCAAGCCGATGGAGTGACACTACACCCCAAGCACCAACAAGCGCAGGCCTTCCTAGCAGCGTTTTCGGGATTTCTCACCCCTGTTTGGTTCGCAACTTTGCTGGAAGGTGGCCGCGAAGAAGCAAGTGTTGCGGCTACTTTTCGATTGATGATCTTGTTATTGCAGGGCTCAAGTAGTTTTGAGTCAAGCTTCCAACAAGCTGGTGGATTCACTCCATTCGTCTTATCGGTTCCGCGTTACTCTACTTCTCCAGGCCTTGCTATCGCAATGCTGAGTCAATTGTTAAACGTTCCGATCTTGCACTTGCATTCTTTACCATATCTGGACCCTGACCAGCTCTGTGAGCTGTTTGATGCCGAAGGAGACGCTTATACCGAAATCCCTGTTGACGACGATCCTTCAGCTGGAATTTTTGCTTTATTGGCAGAGTGCCTAGGTCGGAACATAAAGATTTCGTACGATGAAACATCGGATTTATCTGTCCGAGCTACTGATACCAATCAGGCAATCTTTCAGCTGCTACTGCATCGATTCGACGTATCGCCGAATTTCCGCGAGTTTTGTGCCAAAAATTCTTTCTGTGTTCCCTTATCGCAGACGTTATGCTCAATCTTGGGTTCGAAGCTTCCGATCAAAGTAAGCGCGACGTTGGCAGAAGCGCCGCAAGGACCTAGCAAACCCTCTGAAATGTTCATCGGGAACAACCAAGATAAACATGCTCAGGGTATGGGCTTGGTTCGATTGCTGCGTCGTATTTTACTATCGAGTATCAAGGATATTCCCTTAACAGCTGCTACAACTGTTCGAACTCTGTTCCGTAGTTTTCCCATCCATGCAACGCCCGACCAAGCCCAAGCGTTCCATCTGATTCTACTAGAGAATTGTTCGTTCTCGATGGAAAAGGTATTAGAGGAGGGTGATGCAATCGCTGTTGCGAATTGTGTTGGGATAGGCTCCGTTTTGCTGGAACTTGTCGTGCAAGGATTTTTTTCTGGACAGGCATTACTGCAGGCATTTCAAATCACAGCCGGGGTTTTGGACAAATTAGTTAAATTCGAAACCAATTCTGTTCATTCTTTGTCCAATGCGGAACATTCTTTCATGACGCACGACGCAGCACACATCACTCAAGCCATGGCAGCAGTAGCCTTACAACAAAGCGCGATTGCACGCCCTTACTTGCGAATGGGAGACGAAGATCTACAAAGTGCTCTTTTGCAAGAACTAACTGAGCGAGTAGACATCGTGCTTCTCGTGCCGTCAAGCGATCGGCGCCATGCGCGGCGCATCCCAGCTCACAAGTTTCCACGCCCCGCACCAGGAAATAAAATGTACCGACTGTGGCTGTCGACGTCTGTAGCTCGAGTCATAGAAACCAGATTCTATCCCGATTTGGCTTCCAGTGAACGCCCTGATTTAGCAGTATTGGCGCCTTTACTCGTGGTTGTCTACCAACTACTCGTCGACGGACGAGATGATATTCGTGGAATGTGTATCACTATTTTGGTCCGTCTATTAAAGCATCGCGAAAAGGCGATGACTGAGTTACTCGTTGCTCAATTTCAACAGTCAGATGGAACCGTGGAGCGGGTCGACATTGTGACACGCGGGGGTTTTCGTGCTCTTTTGTTGGCGTACGAAGAAGGAGGGACGCCCCAAAGCCTACAACGGCGTTATGCATCTTTTTTCGAGTGGTTAGATCGTCAGGGTGAGCAAGTCGACGTTGTTTTTGATTCTGTCCAACGTGTTAGCAATGATCTGTTTCCAGCGCTTTCGAGGTATTCCACAAGCAGTCAGTCGCCAATCTATGCTATAGAAGCAGAGCAAAAGCGTATGCTGCTCAAACTGACAGCCGAAGACTCTGATCGTACTATCATCGGAGGTCTAGAGCGCTCTGAATTATCCCGTCACTGTAATGAACGAACATTAGAAAGGCACAATCGATGGAAGCGACAAGGTTTTGACGATTTAGCTTACGGTGCCATGGCACTCAAGATCTTACTTCGAAGATTAAAAGGCCCTTTTAGCGTATGGGAAGGCAACCAATTGCCTTTTGAAGACGTAAAACATTGGAAATTAGACATGACTGAAGGGCACGAAAGACAACGACGGAGGTTGCTGCCGAACTACGAATTTCATGACTTGTATAACTTAGACGTGACTATCCAGGAGGATTCGCCTGTTGCGGAAGTAGGCATCGAACAAGAAGCCGAAGAGTCGATTATTGAAGAACGCGTGGTTGCTTTGGAAGCTACGGCTGAGTTACTAAAAGATTTGAAACTGAAGCGAGCTCAGCATCGCGATGTGGAAGACGATTTGGAAGAGTTCAATGAAGATGCTGCTGAAGATGTAACTGTCGCGACCACAGCAACGGCTGCTAGTTCCATGGATGGTAGCACTCTTGCTGATTCTGAAACAAATGAAAAACCCGCCGAATCGAAGGAGGAAGTTTCGGACGAGGAGAGCGAAAAGAAGGTCCCAGCAACGACGATTCGTACGAGCTGGTCATTGGATTACTGCGAAAGGGAGACTGGCCATTGAAGAGTTATAATTGTCGACGCTGTACTGGTTTAGAGGTTATGCAAGCACTTTTCTTGTTCTGTCAGGAAGCTGTTTACATTATTGACGGTTTCGAACAAATTAACGGAGAAAAGATTTCACGCGTTGAGCGGGAGAAGTCCTCATACCATGTCTCGCTGCGACCGAAAGATTTTAAGACAACGGAGGAAGAGGATGCAGAAAAGGGAGGAACAGCCAAGGCAATTAGTAGCGTAAAAACTCGGGAAAAGGATACAAAGAGACACCCCGGCGATTTGACTGCAGAAGTCTTGCACCAGCATCGGAGTCAGCGCATCGAGTTTTCGCAGCTATACTCAGTTTTGCGAAGACGCTACCAGTTGCAGCAGAGCGGACTCGAGTTCTTTGATATTCACAAAAATGCCACCTTAATTGCTTTTGATAATAACAGCGATCGCGAGGGAGGTTCTTACCAAAATTCTCTCCAGCCAATTGCACCCGGATAGCATTTTTTCCGTTTTCGGTTCTTCCAACTACGTCAAAACGATTTCGAATTACAAGCAACGGATCATTTCTCAATGGATGAAAGGTCAAATGACGAACTTTGATTTCCTTATGCATCTCAACAGTCTTGCCGGCCGTTCGTTTAACGATCTCACTCAATATCCTGTGTTTCCATGGATTATCGCCGATTACGATTCTGAAGAAATTGATTTGCATGATCCCAAAACATACCGTGATTTGAGTAAAAACATGGGGTCACTGGGCGAGGAGCGGGCACAGCAATTTCGCGAGCGATACGAAGCACTTGAGTCGACCTACTTCGGAGAAGACGATCCACCACCGTTCCACTTCGGTACTCACTTTTCCTCTGCAGCTTACACACTTTACTATCTCATGCGCCTTGAGCCATTCTCAAGACTTGCGTTAGCTCTTCAAGGGGGTCGATTCGATGTAGCAGATCGTCTGTTTCACGACATTGGTCGGTCTTGGAAAAGTGCATCCTCCGAGAACCTGCAAGATGTTCGCGAACTTATTCCCGAGTTCTTTTACTTACCAGATTTCCTCACCAATACAAATGGATTTGATTTTGGTGTCACACAGAAAGGGAAATCAGTTCATGACGTTACCTTGCCGAAGTGGGCCAAAGGCGACCCTGAACGATTTGTGAGAATCAATCGACAAGCGCTTGAAAGCACGTACGTGAGTCAACACTTACATCAATGGGTCGACCTGGTGTTCGGATATAAGCAACGCAGTATTGAAGATTTAAACGTCTTCGTACATGTAACATACGAAGGAGAAGTAGACCTGGAAAGCATGACCGATCCAATTCAACGAGCAAGTACAATTGCGCAGATCCAAAATTTTGGACAAACTCCTAGTCGTCTAGAGCGAAGACCTTTCCCGGCTCGTCA
Source organism: Fistulifera solaris (assembly GCA_030295235.1). Classification (NCBI taxonomy): domain Eukaryota; phylum Bacillariophyta; class Bacillariophyceae; order Naviculales; family Stauroneidaceae; genus Fistulifera; species Fistulifera solaris. The sequence continues at coordinate 786,864 of AP026149.1, forward strand.
AGTCGTCTCTGTTGTTCGTGATAGCATGATCGATTTCAGTGTCTTGCCGCAGCTGGCCTTGATGACTCCGCCGCTTTGTGTAATGGGTGCACCACACCTAGTAAAGCTAAGCATGACACACTCTGAGACTGTGAGGTTAGGTCTGTTTGGACAAGTCGATCGAACGGTTGGCGATTTGTTTTTGGTGAAGGGGCAAGTCATGGGCGTCGGTCGCATGTGCACCATGATGATGGCTCAGAAGAAGTACATCCGCTATGGCGGCTTGACAAATGGCATCAGCATTTACAATTGCGCAGCACCAAACCGTCACCGAGAAGGCGGAAACTTATTCAGTTTACACGATGGGTTACACCGTATGCCCATATCTGCTGCCAAAGCAAGCGTGCGCGGAGATTGGATGGTGACCGGTAGCTTGGATTCAACAATTCGCGTTTGGCAACTCACATCCGATAAGCTTCATTATCAAGCCGTCCTCTCGGGGAATGACGGTTACCCGATAACTTGTCTCGATTTGTGCACTGAGTTTAGCATGATCGTGAGTGGTTCAGAAAAAGGTCGCGTTATTGTTTGGGATCTGCGCTCGTTGAGTTTCGTCCGCCACTTGCCAACTCTTGAAGGAAAACCCGTTCACAGTGTTTCCATCAACAACAAGAACGGGAATATTTTGAGTCTCGCAGGGTCACAGCTTATGCTAACCACTATCAATGGCAAAGTACTTGGCGAACGAAAGTCATTTTCTAGCCCTCCTACCTACGCTGTGGCAACCGATTGTCCAGAATGGATGGAAAACGGCGTGGTAGCAGTGACAGGACATGCTTGTGGTAAAGTGTGCTTATGGAGCTTAAATATTCAAGCGCGTGACTTTATCTTGCGTCACACGCTTGAAGACAGTCCACACAAGAATGCCATTACTTGCGTGCGAGTAGCTGGGGATACGCGACAGGATCATGTTTTGGTCGGAGATTCCAGCGGCAGGATGTCTTGCTGGAAAGTCTTGCAACTGGAAATGGTGGACGCGAATGAGTTGGAAGTCATCACGGAACAAATCATTAATGATCGGCCTTACATTTAAAAATATCAGCTATAGACATAAACAGCTTACCATCATTGAATTCTAAAAGGGTCTGTTCACGGAAGGTTTGACGGGAAATTACTTTTCGTCACCCGCACGTACCGGGACTGAAAATTGGCTGAGTCGTAGAAAATATGTGCCTACATTTTATGAGTTAGTGAATATCTTGCCATCCACTCGTAAGCACCAGAGAGAGGCAAACGCAATGAACACAAATACAATTACAATGTTCGATTAACGGTATCTGGCTTGAATGGTATCGATATGTCGTTTGTAAAAAGACGCCTCGTTCTTGCGCTCCTTGACGATTTTCAAAGATCTAGTTAAGTACCGGTACGATTTAAAATAAAGATCCAAGTTACGTGCGTCAGTTGTCTGGCAGCCTGTCCTTCCAAGAAAGACACGTTTTTGGACAACAGCTTTGTGGACAGTACTGAAACGCAGCAGCATTTGACACCCATCAATTTTCGACAGTAACTAAGAACAAGAACAAGAACAACAACAAAACACCAAAAACCCAAAGCAAAAGCACAGAACAGTTGCGGCTCATCTCGTTCTTTATTTCTCTCTCAATAATAATCGTCTTCATTATTCAATCCCTCTTCATTTAAGATGAAGTATTCATTCTTGGTATTCGCAATCACTTTGGCTTTGTCGTGCCCTTCTAGTTTGACGTTTACGCTCCTTCCGAAATCGCAAAGATGCTTTTCATTCTCGCCTTTGCACATGGCTGATACAAGCAATCGCGCCGTAGTCACTCGTTTGCCCGACTCAGCGGTCGAAATTCAAATCCCTGTTCCTGGTAGTGCTACGAAAGCCGCTTACGAAAAAGTGGCCGCCGAATTGTCAAAAACTATTGCTGTTCCGGGCTTTCGCAAGGGTAGCAAGATTCCTCCACAAGTACTCGAGCAAGCCATGTCGGCAAAGGGAGGAAGAAACGCTTTAAAAGTACAGGCAATAAACGAACTACTGCGCGAGCTCGTAGAACCAACTTTGAAGCAAGAAAATCTAGATCCCATCGGACAAGCTACATTGCTAACCCCTGCCGAGACTCTAGCCGAAACCTATGTTCCTGGACAAGATATTACTTTACCTGTGCGTTGTGATGTATGGCCCGAAATCAAGTTCAGTGGACCTTATACCGGATTGAAGGGATCCTACACCCGAAAGCCCTTTAATCAAGAGAAATTAGAGAAGGCTCTCTTCGATTTGAAGGAACGATACGCGAAACTGGAAGCTATCGAGGATGCTTCTTACGCTTTGCAAATGGGCGATGCCTGCACAGTGAATATGGAGGGTTATATGGGAAATGGAGATGGTTCCAAAGGCGAACCTTTGCCGAACGCTGCTTCGGGTGACAATGTAGAAGTTATTTTAGGGCCGGGAAGATACATGGAAGGTCTGGTGGAAGGATTAGTAGGAGCCAAAGTGGGTGAAACACGAACTGTATCGGTGGCCTTCCCCGAGGTAGGTGAAGTTTGGATCTGACAATATCTTCGGCTTTCTATGCAATGTCTGACACTGCTAAATTGTGTACGTTGCAGAAACTTCGTGACAAGAGTCTGGCCGGCAAGAAAGCGATTTTCGATGTCGAGGTGTTGCAAGTAGCAAAGCGTGTCGTACCTGAACTCACGGATGAATTCGCCGCTCAAGTAAAAGCGGGCCTGACCAAAGAAACGCTCTTGAGAGAACTTCGTAAGGCTATTGACGAAGAGGATGCTAAGGAATTTCTTCCTGCAAGAAATAAGGCACTCGGTGAAGCTCTCTCTAAAATCGTGGAAGTGGATGTTCCCGACACACTTGTCACAAACCAGGCAAGAGAGAAATTTGCCGTCATGATGGCGGATATGCGTGATAATGGAGTCGCAGACGCCGAAATTAAACGACAAATCAACCCAGAAAACTTTGCCAAGTACAAGGAGATTGTAAAAGATGACATTATCCGAGATTTTAAGGTCAGCATGGCAACAGATGAAATTGGCCGACTAGAGGGTATTACAGTTCCTGATTACCAGGTCGAGGAGCAAATGCAGTCAATCCAAAAAGATATGCAAAAAGGAGAAGAGTACGACGAAAACATGATTCGAGCACGAGTGCAAGCAACGCTGGAACGACAAGCCGTCATGAATTGGTTGGCAGAAAAAGCTGATTTGGAGGTGATTGAAAAGACGGAGGAACAATTCGATGCGGATTTAATGGAAAAGTTGGCTCAAGAATCGTTGGAGCGCGAACAAACGCTGGCGGCCAAGAAGGTAGACGAGACTGCCACCCAGGCACCACAGACCGGAAAGAAATTGGAGGATATGACGTTGGAAGAAAAGGCCTTTCAAGCTCTTGTTGATGCCGGTGCTGTAAAACCGAATGACGATCCCAACAGCCCCGACTACGATCATTCTACTGATAATGAAATTGCGTCGTAACTTTCCTTTAGTTGAGGGATAAGTTGCACCACTGCGTTCTACTAACTTTCAATTAATGAGATAAGTAACACTACCATTATCGTTGACATCAAAAATGACAAAGAGTGCTTAACGAGCAAAGATGAGGCTCATGCTGGCCCGTCGCCCACGTTTATGAGACCCACTGATAAGACTTCGTGCTTCGGACTGAGCATCTGAGATTGTGTTTAGAGCTTGTCCTGTCCCCTTTGCTGCATCGCTAGAGTCTCTCTTATTGTTCTCATTTGCTTTATCAATAAAAGCTTGGTCACGAACAAAAATCTTTCTACATTCAGCCTGGAAGTCGTCCTCCCGAAGCTCGTTCCCCTTCTTCGATTGGCTTTTCTTCTTAGTCGTCGCGGTTATGCTTTTAACTCTCTTCGATGGACTAACATTTCTGACGGGACTCGAATGGGCCGACGAACTATTTTTGCCCAAATACTTCGAAGTTTTTGCCAGCAGTTTGTCCACTTTTTTCATTTTCTTGGCCTGGACATCACTATTGTCGTCTGAATCACTTTCGGAACAGTAAGAAAAGACCGGATTTTTTGTAGCAGCCCCGCCTTGGTTCACTGAAGATGGCTCTGAAGCATTCGGCATGGGTTTGCTGGATATATCACAGTCTACGGTTGCATCTACCGCACACTCCTGGTGCCAAGAGCTTTCGCGCAAAACATTTTCTAGGGAGCGATCGGAATCATTGCAATGAGAAAGTAGCCGTTGAGACAGAAGAAGAGCATTGCTGCTATCTCCATCCGAATACTGAAAATCTGAACATGAAAGGACTTCCAATAGTGTGATTGTTTCACCAGAATCAAAGAAATTTCTCAAGGAATCCGGTTCAATCTTCTGGACATCCAATAGCGTCAGATCTTCCCCTTCCATAGTACTTTCCATCATAGCAGCAAGTTCTGCCTTTGCTCTCGCAATTTGGCGTTGTAGTCGCTCGATAACCAATTTCTTTTCGTATTGCGCCAAAAGCTTTCTCCTATTTTCCTCCCATACTTCTTTTTCAAAATCGATTCGATGAGCGTCTTTGATTTGATCCTGCATGATTTTCAGCGAACCCACTTCAGTTCCTTTCATTTCGTGATGCAAGTTAAAAATATTGTCGATCGCTCTCATTTTCTCTGCAACCGTTTCTCCACGTGTGACTCCATTTCCGACCGAGCTACGCCTTTTTGCCTTTGCGGTATGTGTCACGTAATGTTGCATGATGGATTCTTCTTCCCGTGTCAGCTTGTTGAGCTCCTCAAGTTTTTGTTTTAACACCGGGCGTGGCTGTGGGCTAGAAAGTAGATCACTAAAGGGAATTGAACCCGGACCGCATGTTTGGTCGGTGCGTTTCTTAGCTTGATCTTCCGCTTTTTGTTCAGAGGAGTTCAAATTGACAAAAGGCAACTGATAGAGTCGGTTGTCCTGCTCAGATCTACTGGAATCTGTTTTTTCAAAAATATCAAAAGCCGGTTTGATAGATGCCGGTAGCGCTTTTCGACGTGGAGAATTAAGCGGCCTATCGGAGTGCGAGCCGGCTGTTTGATCTTCTGAGCCGTCCACTGTCACTTTTTCCCATACTTTTCCTCGTTTGACGAATCGAGCCGTTTTTGTCGGTGATAAACTTGTTGCCCTAGGAGGCCTATGTTCAAAATGACCTTTGTTTGTCCCGTATTCCGACGACGAACTTATATTCACAGGCATTCCCGTTGAGTTACGACGATTACGAACACATCGCTGAGGCTCATCCCTTTGATTGACATCACCGTATTCGAAAACAGCAAGTCTGTCTACTATAGAACCCTTGCCATGTCGCGAAGGCTCACAAGCATTCGTAGGCTGTGAAGAATCATCGCGGAGTGTCGTGTCATGGCTTTCAAACAGAATAATCTTTTCTGACACGGAGCCTCTACGATGCCTTGATGATCTGTATGTCGAAAGTGAATCATCTCTGCGTGTTTTTTCGGTGGAGTCGTATAAACTGCTCCGATCCGCTCCAATACTTCTTCGCCTTGATCGAATCTGAGAGTCGATTGTGTTCGTAATAAAGTCCTCCGTATTATAACAAAAAGTCGATTCCGACGTCGAATGATCATCCACATTATCGTTTTCGGTGACTGAATGCAACGACATAGGAAGCGACGACATAGACGACATGGCTAATATGCACGTCTCAACGAGGATTCACACTCGATGCCGATCCGCAGAAGCAGTGACGATAATTTGTATTTAGAAAAGCACGATCAATCAGCGGCAACAGACAAGAGGTTGTCCTGTTGTTGGTTGTCGTTTAATAGATGATAATGAACGGACCTTTTCAGGAACAAGAGGCATGCGTTCCCGGTACCGGTACGTGGTACTGTAATTATACTATTTCTAGAATTTACTACAGTAATTGAGCTGGAAAAGCCCCCCGCAAAATCAACTACAGCCTACTTTCTTGTTGACTGTGACTTCGTGCAGGAAAACGCTCGTCCAAACTTTTTATCACTGAATGAGGCAAGACAAGACAAAAAAAAACAACCGACATATTTTAGAGTCTATCGACCCCTCAAGAAAATATCAAGAATGGCTTTGAAGTGGTGTAAAATCACTTGAAAATGACGCGGTTAACAATGAACGGTCAACGGGCTGTAATTGGACCGACAAGTCATCGTCATCGTCATCGTCATCGTCGTTCTTTCCTTTTTTTCTGCGATCCTTCATTGCAAAGCCCAATGAACACAACCAGGACTTTCATTAATGCTCTGAATCGTAGCAATGCTCTTGAACTTATTACTTTACTAAAGTATCGAGGAGAAGGCAAATGATAACGATTGACTTCTCGAGAACTATCTCCTTTGGTATTGTCGGTCCGATCGCGGCGAAATCGTTCTTGTGCAAATTGATATCCTTTTACTTGTGCGAACGACAAACAAGCTATCAGGTACAGTAAACGGTCGGCCATTATTCTAATACAAAACAATTAACGTTACGCGTCAATTTGACGTTTCAGCTGCTGTTAACTTGATCACTTTCACGATTACTAAATATCACTGATTTTCTTCTTTTCTCGCCTCGTATCCTTCGTTCTATCTCGCCGCTTATTAGTGTCATCATCTCTTGAACTTTTCTTATGCTTGACGTGCTTTTTTCTTTTCGTCTTTTTTTGTGCTGCTTTCGCTGTTTCTTATCATCTCGATCACCGCTTCTTGAAATGGGGACGCGACGCACAGGCACGGCTTGTTTCCCATGCTCGGACAAGTACTTTGACGTTTTATTGATAAGAGCATTAATCTTTTTGTTGGCAGCATCGCTATCCGAGCTATAGTCAGAACTGGACCCAGACACCACGCTGCTATTGTCTGAACAAGCTGAGTCGTTATAAGAGGGAGAGAAGCAAAAGCTGAAGATCCATACAAGCTGGATTTGTTGAGCTCGGATGCAGAAGCATAAAAACCTGCAGTAGAGGCATTTGTTAGATCCATGGATGTATTGGCACTTTGATCATCGACCTTCAAATAAGCCGAATCATTTATGTCGGGCCTATGGGAAGATGTTTTGCTTTTGACTTCGTCGTCCATATGAGGTTTATCACCAAACGAGTCGCCTCTTGTCATACCAGGACGCAGACCCGAAACACGATGCGAGCGACTCTTTCGTTGCTGATTCTCGTCTTGGTCATAATCTTCTGCAGCACGTTGCACAGCGGAATCGTTCAGTCTATTTCCATAAGAATCGCCTCTCGTCATTCCTGGTCGCAGGCCCGAAACACGATGCGAGCGACTTTTACGTTGCTGGTCGTCAGCTTCATCGTCGACATCGCCAGCGCGCTCTTGATAGGAATCGTCCAATCCATTTCCATAGGAATCGCCTCTCGTCATTCCTGGTCGCAGGCCCGAAACACGATGCGAGCGACTTTTACGTTGCTGGTCGTCAGCTTCATCGTCGACATCGCCAGCGCGCTCTTGATAGGAATCGTCCAATCCATTTCCATAGGAATCGCCTCTCGTCATTCCTGGTCGCAGGCCCGAAACACGATGCAAGCGACTTTTACGTTGCTGGTCGTCAGCTTCATCGTCGACATCGCCAGCGCGCTCTTGATAGGAATCGTCCAATCCATTTCCATAGGAATCGCCTCTCGTCATTCCTGGTCGCAATCCGGAAACATGGTGTGATCGATGATTTCGAGATTTATCCGCGCTATACTCATCGTCTGCACCATGTTGTTCATAAGAGTCCTCTAACCCGTTGCCATATGAGTCACCCCTCGTTATCCCAGGGCGAAGACCAGAGACCCATTTTGCCCTGTTTCCACGCTTAACAAGCGTTTGTATTGATAAGGGACTAAGGTCATCATGATCGTTTCCCAAGACCGCGGGCAGAGAGCCGCATGACGCATTGTAATCAAGGTGATCAGCTACGCCCAAACTTTGACGCTGATATTCATGCCGAAGTTGCATGATTGTAGCATTATCCCGTTTTTGTATCCTTGAGGTAAGTCGGTAACAACATGCATGGATCTTGCAATAGTTTGCCTTCGACTCATCTTTCGTGACAAAACTTCCGCTTGCTGCACAGATTTCTTCACTACCTTCTTGTTTATGAGGTCGGATGTTTCCATCATTTGCCTAGCAAGCTCTTCTTCTTTTCTTAGCTTTCTCTGAACTTTTTCCATGCGTACGTTCGTTTCATATCGATCGAGCAGCTCTTTTTTCTTGGCTGCGCGGACTTCCTTTTCAAAGTCTTCACGATGCGCACACTTGATTTGCTGTTGCATCTCAGCAAGGCTCCCAATCTCCGTTCCTTTAATTGCATGATGTAAATGAAACATTGCATCAATACGTTGCATCTTTTCCTCCACAGTTCTGCCACTAATGGTGCCGTTACCAGCAGAGCCTCGACGTTTTGCTTTTGTTCCCAGCGTTCCGATCTGATTTTGAAGATCCTTCTTCTTTTCGCTAGCTGACTTAGCTTTTCAAACTTTTGCAGTGTTGTTCTTAAATTTCCAACAGGTTTTCGGTAAGTACCACGATGGTCATAATGGCCAGAATCACTGTCGTCGTCATCGTCAACATCAATAATTGACCCGTCGTCGTCCTCGACACTATTTACTGGTCCTCGCATCAAGTCGCGCACGCTAGCTCTTTGAACATCGTCTTTTTGATACATTCTTCGACCTTCAAAGACATTAAGAACCGGCTGAAGAGCCTCGGGAAGGGCTTTTCGTCTCGGTGAACTTAGCACGGGTTGCTGTTGGTCGGCCTTTGAGCTTTTCTCGTAGAGCGAGGCCTTTTCCCAAATTTTAGTTCGTTTCGCTCTCTCAATGGCTTTGACAGGCGATACGAGAAACTCCTTTGATGCAGATGACTTGCTGGGGCTTGATAGGTCAGCGGGTACTGAGCTAGCCTGAATTTCGTGCCCTGACTCCTGAATTCTTCGACTGACGGCGTTTCCCTTTGCAACAATACGCCTTGGCGAACCAAAGTCGCTCTCGGATTCATCCCTACACGAAAGGTCTTCATACATAGTGATCTTTTGGGAGATTGCTGTTGGAATTTGTCGTCCTGCTTTGAAATATGCGACAGACGGTTCCGAGCCACTCGAGGAGTCGTCAGAATCTAAGACAACGCATATTTCGTCTTCTTTTGCGTTCTCCTGCAAAGAGCGTGCGCGTTATTCGCTTGAAAAGGATGCCTAGATGGAGGAGTTGTCATTTTGTGGTATGCTTCAGCATTCATGGAGCCGCCGTCGCTTTTGAACTCAACAAGATGATGATCGAGATGCGCTTCCACACATAGTCAAAGCCGTCAAAAATGAGAAATAATATTCTCAAAGCGACTACCTGGTACGACCGACGACGCAGAGAAGAAAGGAACGAGAGAAGAGAGAAGAGAGAAACGAGAGAAAAAGGCCCAACGTGAATATTATGTCTCTGAAAACTGAAAACATACGTAGTAAGTAGTAAGTGATTGGACACTGGACAAGCCATTGGTCACTGGGTTCTCTGAATATGAATCGTAATGTACTACTGTTCTTCAACTAGTTCGTTGTAGGAAAATAGAAAGCAGGATTGCGGATTGCGGATTGCGGGTCATTGCGTTCCACATCGTGAATCATGATGACTCATGACTCACGACTCATGTTTTCTCTCTCATCACCTCATCGCTCATCGAGCAGGACCACCTTGCCTCGAATGAAAAATGAAAGTGGTTTCTAGGTTTTCTGGTAGTTTCTGAAGTCAAAGGATGAGTGCATCATAGATCCTGCTCCTCTAAACATAATTCAAATGAAGTACAACAGTTGCTCCTCTCACCAAGTTTGCAGCACAAATAATACAAAGTATGGAGGTAAGGTTAGGCATTTAAGGCAATAAATAAAATTGACAAAAGGGGCCTGACGTGAATGATGCAAGTGAAAAACCAAGCCCCACATTTTCTGGGTACGTGAAAATAACACACGCCCACATTTTCTGGGTACGTGAGTACAAAGTACGGAGTACGTGAAAATACTACACCCCCACATTTTCTGGGTACGTGAAAATACTACACCCCCACATTTTCTGGGTAAGTAAGTACAAAGTACGGAGTACGTGAAAATACCACACACCCACATTTTCTGGACACGTGAAACTACTACACACCCACATTTTCTGGATACGTGAAAATATCACAAATCACAACCCACATTTTCTGGACATGGGAAAATACCACACACCCACATTTTCTGGAGACGTGAAAATATCACAAATCACAACCCACATTTTCCGGACACGTGAAAATACCACACACCCACATTTTCTGGCGACGTGAAAATAACACACTCCCACATTTTTTGGATATGCGAAAATACCACACACCCACATTATCTGGAGACGTGAATATACCACACACCCACATTTTCTGGAAACGTGAAAATACCACACACCCACATTTTCTGGCCAAGTGAAAAAATACCACACGCCCACATTTTTTGGATATGCAAAGATACCACACACCCACATTTTCTGGAAACGTGAAAATAACACACAACCAGATTTTATGCGGACGGATGCATATTGTGCTGCGCATTGGCTTCAACCGATTTTTCTGAGCGCAACAAATGCGTCATGCGTTTAATATCGCACATCCTCGTCTCTTTTACGAACATAACATTCGAATACTCCGGTTCGTCGAAATCACAGGCGAAGTACTCGAGCGAGGGGAAACAGATACCTGGTAATTCTTGATATTCTTTCGAAAAAAGTCGAGGCGGACGAAGAATGCAGCTAATCATACTGCCAGGATTGTTGAAAACCACATCACGAGGGAGTCGTAGCAACGGGAAGTTTATGCGCCCAGGCAACAACTGTCATGTATCTTGCAAGGACCGGCCGAGACGTCAATCTGCTACTTATCATTCACCGTCTTTATCGCCTAATCCTTCTCGACCTGTTCTACCTCATTCATCACCATCGTACGATTCCTTATCAGTGTCATCCAAATTCTGGATTATAGCACCACGTGCTATCCTGGCTGCCGGTTGGGTGTATGTTGTTCGAGAGTATTGTTTCGATTTCACACAATGTGAAGGTCCGAGTATGTACCCCACTCTCAAGCCCTTTGGAGAAATCATTTTACTGGAAAAGTTCTGGTGTCGTCGTGCCATGGCGGGTGGTAGTACCGGAAAAAGTCGCATTCGATATGCTCAGCAACAGCAAGGAGAGGAGGAGCAAGCCGTTTGGTGGGAACCCAAAGTTTCGGTCACGGAATTAAATCGCTATCAACCACTTTCGTTATGGGGTAAACTCCAACACTTCTTTTCACCACTCAGTGTGGGTGATTTAGTCGCAACGTGGCATCCGAATCGACCAGGAATGATTTGTAAGCGTATTTTGGGATTGCCTGGCGATCAGATTTTGTTGTCTCGGGAACAAGCGGAACGATTCCATCTACCTCCGCACCAACGACTGTTGGTGATTCCTGACGATTATTTGTGGTTAGAAGGTGATAATCCATTAAATTCGTCGGATTCGCGTGATTATGGTCCTGTACCCACGGAGCTGGTCATCGGACGTGTTCTATTGCGGCTGTGGCTCATTCGGAAACGAGCGTGGTTTCGTCGTGGCGAGCCTCCCGTCCTTCCTCATACTTATGGAGCCGAGTCGACAGTTTTGCCAACCGGTTATCAAGGACAAATGATTGTTCGGAGCATTCCGCCACAACCGACAACTAGGAATAAACAACAAAAGACATGAAATTTAGGACACAGTAGACAGAAGCAGCACTTTACTTTTCTTTTAGCTAGACATCTTTAAGCTAACGGCCGGCATATCATATATTATTATTTGGTTCAGAGACATAATGATTTAGCCCATCTTGAGAAGACCCTTTCCAGCGTTAACGGCGAAGAAAGTATCCGCAAAGACAAGAGCCAAGACGGCCTGCAACTTCATGACAATGTTCAAGGCTGGTCCGGACGTGTCTTGGAACGGATCACCCACAGTGTCACCGACAACCGCCGCCTTGTGAATGTCCGATCCCTTGCCCTGAAGTTCACTGTCCGGAGAAGCTTTTTCAATATATTTCTTAGCATTGTCCCAAGCACCACCCGAGTTGGACATATGTGGCCAACTGAATGGAAGCGATCAAAGAACCAACCAAGAGACCCGAGACAGCCGAAACTCCAAAGAAGATACCGGTCAAAAGAGGAGTGAAAATAACCATGGCCGCAGGGGGAACCATTTCACGAAGAGAAGCCTGAGTACTGATGGCAATGCAAGCATCGTAGTCCGGTCGTTCCGTAGGGTTGGCATCCAAAAGATGAGGCTTTTCGTCAAACTGACTCTGGACTTCCAAGACCATAGCCATGGCGGCTTCACCAACACTCTTCATGGTGAGAGCAGCAAAGGCGAACGGGATCATACCACCCACAATCAAGACCACCCACAATCAAGAAGGCAAACGTAACAGGCTCCAACATATTGACACCATCGGCAAAGACTTCGTCTCCGGAAGCATGGCGAATGCGTGTAACGAAGGCACCAAAGAGAGCGAGAGAGACAAGAGCCGCGGAACCGATGGCGAAACCCTTTCCGATAGCAGCAGTCGTATTACCAGCAGCATCCAAAGCATCGGTCTTTTCGCGTTCGGAAGGATATTGCGTCATGAGGAGTCATGACTCTTGACTGAAGTGCAGTGTGCAGTGGTGTCCTCCTACAGCGTGGGTGTACAAGGATAGAAGGAGGTAAACGCTGGTTGCAATATTCTCGATGCTCATCAACGCAAAAGCTATTGCCTGTCGTAACATCATAAGCTTGAGAAAGTTTCAGAATGGACAGAGGATTGGGTGCGATCCGGCTCGAAATATATTACGGAGTACTCCGTATATCCATTCGTATATGCAAATGAACGTCAAATTTGCATTCTGTCTTGAGGAAATTAGGAATAAATCATATTATACCTGGTAGTAAAAAAAAATCGTCTTCGTAATTCGTGACTGAAAGCACTCGTGGCGGAAAGTCGCGTACACTTTAGTGCAGTATCAGTATCAGTATCAGTTTAATGTTGTAGGGTACACCAATCATTCGCGGTCATCTTTCTCGTCGGCAATCAAAACAACAGAAACAAAAAGTCATCTTCGCAACGCGATATCCTGACAATATGAAATAATAATGATTCGATCATCCCTGAGAAATATATAATATCGTGTTACAGATGAAGTCCACATGTGGTGAATCGATTGCGGCGAAGTTGGCACTCTTTGAAGCAACGATTGCGACAAACGATGAATCGACTTCCCGTTCGTTCATTGCAAATTTCGCGAAAAAGGAAAGAGGCCAAATGCGCCGAAGGTCTTTAGCTTCTTACCCTCCATCAGTTCCCGTTCAAGTCGAATCTCTGGAAATTGTAGAAATGAGCGAAGTCACAGAAACAGAAAGAGGCGAAGACATCTTGGAGTACTCGAACAGAGAGCGCTCCGGAAACCAGCGTCGTCTTGTCCCCGAGCATTTCGAGCCCAGAGCTAGGCGACATAGCATGACAATGACCAGTAGGAAGCAAAGTTTGACGGATTGCCGACATAGTTTGACTGGTTCTCTGTACAAGTTAGACGCAAGTACCGATGATTCGCATGATACAAGTGCATTTTCGCGACAAGACACGGTCAAAAGCATAGCCAGGCAATTCGAGGCACAGCATGAAAAGGATGACTCGACATTCGACCTTGTTCAGCCTGCAAGACACACGTCTGCTGCTTTACAGCCAACGATTGAAGCCTTTGAGTCAGTGCAACCGGTCAAACATACCGATGACTACGAAAATTACAAAGAAGAGCTTGCACAGACTTGCTCGGGGTTATTAGACCAAAATCGAAGAGTATTTCTCATACAGCCAGAGGAAGCGCGGGAAACGAACTCAAGACTATACGTGAGAAAAAGTTCTCGCAGAAAGACTGATTCAAGTAGTGTAAGGCCTCATGGATTGGACGAAAGAGCGGACGAAGAGTCATTATCAAGCTCGGAGGAAGACAACGACAGTTCATTTTCGAGCCATTCATCCGATGATCAAAGCCATACTGAGCCGAGCAATGGTGTAGACGACCAGTCTTGTAAGCGTATTCACTCGTTAAGACCGGGAATGGAGAGAGGGCATAGTATCGAAAATCTAAATGAAGAGATGCATTTGATGCACACCCACGAATTGACAGGAAGTTCTGAGTATCAGGATGGAGACTACGAGCGACCCCGTAGACGCGTCAACGCTCTTCGCCCAGGAATGGAAAGGGGGCATAGTGTCGAGAACCTCTCAGAAGAAATGAAACTGGTAGAAACTGCTGCAACAAGGAAAGGGAGCCCTGCCATTCCGGATGGAATCGACGAGCGACCCCGCCGACGTGTCAACCCACTTCGTCCGGGAATGGAAAGGGGGCATAGCGTTGAAAACTTATCAGAAGAGATGCAGCTGGAGAGAAATACTGGAATGGAAGAGAGTTATTACAACCTGGATGGAAAGGAAGAGCGTTCTGGTAGGCGTGTCAACCCGCTTCGCCCAGGAATGGAAAGGTGGCATAGCGTCGAAAATCTATCAGAAGAGATGCATTCAATGCACAACTCTGAAACGCGAAAAAATTCTTCTGAAGATGAATACCCAAATAAAAAAGAGCGACCTCGAAGAGGTGTCAACGCACTTCGCCCAGGAGTTGAGAGGGGGCATAGTATTGAGAATTTGTCGGAAGAAATGAGCTTGTTGCACATATCTGCAACGGAAGATATTTTCGAAAATCGATATGGCGTGGTCGAGCAACCCCGTACACGTGTCAACGCTCTTCGACCGGGAATGGAAAGGGGGCACAGTATTGAAAACTTATCGGAAGAAATGCAGTTGTTGCATAGCTCTACAAGCAGAGAAAGCTCTGATCATCAAGATGCAGTAGTCGAACGACCCCGTAGACTTGTCAGCTCTCTTCGACCGGGAATGGAAAGGGGACACAGTTTCGAGAACCTGTCGGAAGAGATGCAATTGCTGCATAACTCTACAAGCGGAGAAAGTTACGAACATCAAGAGGCAATAAACGAGCGTCCCCGTCGACGAGTTAACGCGCTTCGCCCGGGAATGGAAAGGGGACACAGTTTCGAAAATCTATCCGAAGAGATGCAGTTGATGCACAATTCTACAAGTGGAGAAAGTTACGATCTTCAAGATAGAACGCACGAGCGTCCTCGTAGACGTGTCAATCCTTTAAGGCCGGGAGTCGAGAGGGGACACAGTATTGAAAATTTAGTGGAAGAGATGCAGCTAGGGCACCAATCTGAAAAGGGAGCAAGTTCTAGTGGTCATGATGGATACGACGAACAAAGTCGGAAACGTGTGAACCTTTTAAGACCGGGAGTGGAGAGGGGCCATAGTATTGAAAACTTATCGGAAGACATACATTTGTTGCAGACTTCTATAACGGGAGAAATTTCAGGTGGTAACGATGCAAGGGATGAGCGACATCGTAGACGGGTCAATACGCTTAATCCAGGCATAGAAAGAGGCCATAGCTTTGATGACGATGTAGAGGGCCTCGTCGCCATGCAGTCCTCCTTTGCAGAGGTTGGCGTCGCCGATGATATGAGTTCAGCTTACTCTTCATCATCTGACGAAAGTGATGACTTTCCGATAAAGGAGATTGCTTTTAAGCGTCGCCGCCGCAGAAGGAGAAGAAAATATTGGAACGACTCACATGCGGCGAGAGAAGCTGTTTAACTATACTTTACTGCAATTATTGATGGTATCGATCAAATATCTAGTGCAGTCTTTCATTGTTAGCCAAGCTATAAGATCATTAGAAATGCCTCAGATCATGTTGTGTCAAGCTTGGCAACCGTAGATCGTCTTAAAAAATCAAACGACACCAGACATTGATAAAGCATATTGTTTTGATCTCTAACCCGTTCCATCACTCTAGTTGAAAACAGGAGTATGGCTGAGACACATTGTCGTCATTAAAAAATCGCATGTCCGAACAATATCCTCCTTTTTGTAGTCACAAATGTCAGTAGACAACATACTCCCCTTTAAAGTCGGTTCTAGGTAGCCGATGCCTCCTGCTGAGAATGCTGCGCTATCTTCTGGGTGGCTTGCCTTGTAATCGCCACAGGACATGCCTCATCGCCTTTCTCTGCTGCCGCATATTCATGAGGGCACAAATTACGTCCTTTGTTTCGAACGGCATGAACAGTGTCATGCAAGTACCGTACGACTGGATCGTTCATCTCGTCTTCATCCCATACTTTTGAATGCAATAAATACAACATAAGCCAGCACGGCAAGTACCAAAGAGACGTCAGAAAAACCTTGCGAGCGTTTGAGTTTGTTTGCTCGTTACAAAACCTTCGAGCAATTTTCATCGCGTAGGCGTTCAAAACAATACCTTCCAAAGCAAACATATTACTGGTCATTCCGGCCGCAGTAGAAATGAATGGTAGCGTAGCCAAATACCATGTGTACCGCACAATTAGTTTCGCAGCTCTGTCCGGATCTACACATGAGAGCATCTGAAAGCCACCGCGGGCATAATCAATACGATGCATATACGACAAAGCGAAAAAATGCGGCATTTGCCAGACATACAACGTCGTCCCTAACAAAATAGCTTGAGCATCTAATGCACCTCCCGTGGCGGCTGAGTAACCAATCTGCAGTCAAGTCGCGAGGGTAAGAAACGACCGATGAACATGCATGATGTGAAATCGCAAACAATAATCTTACCAAAGGCGGTACTGCTCCAACAACAGCTCCCACCCACGTATTTATAACGGATCGAGGTTTTAGGTATGTGTACACCCCCGAGTAAAGAAGAATATTGCCAAACCCCAGCGCGGCGGCAATAGGGTCGGTCATAGCCAGAAGCGCAGTCCCACCAGCACCCCATAACGTTGCGGCAGTTTTAGCTTCAGCGATAGAGAGTGCACCAGTAACAAGCGGGCGTGTCTGAGTCCGTTTCATGCGAGAGTCTTTATCTACTTCAAATATTTGATTTAATGCGGCCGCACTACTACTGCAGAGCGCCGTTCCCATCATACAAAGCGCAAATTCAGACGTTAGAACAGGACCAGCAGCAGCCACATATCCTGCTGCGCTTGTTGTTACAACAAGAGCTGAGAGTTTGGCTTTAGCCAAATCTGAGTATGCCGCGAGCATTGAAATTCGAGGGCGCATTGAGTTTTCAGTCTCAAAGGATGATTTAGATGAACTAGCAAACGGTCTGGAGAAAGCAGACGTTCCGCAACCAGCCTTTCACTGTATACTCTATGGATTGAACCGACAGTCTTCGTATTCTTTCCATTGAGGATTGGCATATTCGATAAAGTACGAATGAATTCACGATCGGATAAGCGAAGAATCGGTGCAAACTAACGACGCAATTGTTTTCTCGAGTAAGTCGAAGCTCCAATGACTCGCCCAGCTGACGCAATGAATCACAACAAGCAGAAAAGATTGACTCTCCGAAATGAAGCAAAGAAAAAAGTTAATGATGATGATTAGTCTTCAGTCAAAACATCGCGTTTTTCCGCAGCAAGACGCGAGCGATGAGGATGAGGCGAGCAACGAAACAACGACGGATGACAAGCAGACCAATGGTTGTCTCTGCCGCCCGTAATCCTTATTGTAGAAAGTACTTCGTGGAAATATCGACTGCACTATAATATGTCGAACGCACGACGCTTCGAATGTTTACGAACTCTCACCTAGCTCTGGTAGGGAATTAGAAAACAAAACGTTGATGGAACTAGTCACGCAACGCTTCAAATGTCTACCTACGTTTACGTAGCTTTCCTACGGAAATTTATCGACCTAGGGATACCCGGATATCGTGTAATTTTGGTCCCACTATTATTCGGGTCTTTTGGACGCCGATGTCAACATTACTTTGCCCGGTATCAAACAATAATTGACTTTGAATTGAGAGCAATGGAGAGTTTCTAATTCATAAAAAAGTAGTTGCAATGAAGTAATGAATACGTTTTTGCTAATATCTCTTGCTCCGTCCGCACCGGTCCGGACATTTCACAGTAGGGACTTATGAAGGAAAGAAAGGATACTGCGTAGTCTAATTAAGGTATATTTGCCAAGCGACATTAGTGAGGAACACATTCCAGCGCTTCGTAGGCCAGACTGTGTTGAAAATATTATCGTATATCGCTAAAATTTCGCGGACTCGTCAATGCCACAATCGGCGTCCAGCACCAAAGGGGTGTGCAGGAACAACTTGAGCGCCCTTACTCCCTTCCATGTAATATCCGTGTTTCGAAGACACAACCATTTCAAACTTGAATGTCCCATAATCGCCTTGGCAATGTCCAGAGCAGCCACATCCGTAATACGATTACCATCAAGGCGAAGGTCTTCCAGCTTTGAAATACAGTAAAGATGAGATAGTCCTGCATCATTTATCCGGTTGTTTGCGACGTTCAGCGAAATCAAACTAGGGTGATTCGTTTTATCTCCAAATACGCTTTTGCATATCTCTTGAAAGCCGAGGTCGCCAATGGAATTCCCTTCCAGATCGAGTCGTAACAAAGAGGCATTGTCGGCCAGCGCCCGCGCAATCTGCGATGACCCGTCCCCGAGATCACATCGTTTCAAAGAAAGGCAGCGAAGTGTTGTATTCTTTATCAGAGCTTTGGCCAATGCAACAGCTCCGTTAAATCCAAGTGGCGTATCTTTAATGTAAAGTCGCTGCAGATTTACTTGATTTGCCGCAACGACACACTCGGAAAGCCTCCCGACACTGCGGCGCGAAACCATTGATCCTCCAAATGATGCGCTCGTTACACACGGTTTGAACTTCGCCAGACTGACCATGATAGCCAGCAGCTCTTCGTCGCCATGCTTTTTCTTCGTCAAATCGAAGCAGATCATTTTCTTTTCCTTAATATCCCGCAATATCTTTCCTAACCAACCTTTTTTATTTTCTCGAAAAGCAAACGCAGCATGGAGTTGATTTTCAGCTTCATCCGTCAAGACATTCTGCTCGAAATAGAGCGTCTTCAATTTGATCGGGTGGCGGCACACGACATGAATGAATGGTGATGGATCTCTCATTTGATTTCCAACCAAGTTCAACTCCTCGAGAGCCATGTCGGCCTTGAGAGACTCGGCTAAAACCTTAATTCCGCTATCACAAATGAAGTTACACTTCAGATTCAAATGAGTTAGCGCTGAGTTTTGCATCAGCATTTCTGCCAAGAACCCAGCGCCCGCGTCTTTAATACCATTCCACGATACATCCAAACATTTCAAGCACGTGTCGTCGTTTTCAATGATTCCCTGAGCGACCAACCGCACACCATTATCGCCAATACTATTCCGAGATAAGTTCAATTCTCGCAGGGTGTGATTGAATTTTAAGACAACGCCAAACGCTTCGGCCCCTTCGGTCTCGATGTTATTATCCATCATGTTCAACATTTTCAACGCCTTGTTGTGTCCTTTAATAAATGCGTCCGCTAGATGGTAAGCTCCGCTATAGCCAATTTTGTTGTTGCTTAGATCAAGCTCTTCCAGTAAGCATTCGGGTGAAGCTAGCACTTCACCAATGATATGCGCTCCCCTGTCTCCCAGCTTATTTTGCGATAAATCTAGACGCACGAGACGGCCGAGATAGAGCCCCATACTCTTTATAGATCTTCCAAAACTGTTATGCGAAAGGAAAAGTTCACGTAAAGAGTGTTCTGATCTCAAAAGCGAGGCAACGACCGATGCACCTTTAGCTCCTAGCTTATTGTTGGATAAATGGATCGACTCCAAACGACATGTCGGCAACAGCAAGGCGTGGTCGAGCAAGTATGAGAGCCCTTCCGGCTTGATTTCATTATCTGATAAATCGATTTCACAAAGAAGTTCAGTTTGTTGAATAATGCGAGCCAGCGAAGGAACCGATTCTGTTGTCAGGCCATTCTTGGGTAGCCTGAGAGACCTTAGTTTGACTTTTTCATGATTTTCGAAGAGAATAGTATGTAACCTCGCAATATCTTTATTTTGAAAAACGTGCGAGCAATGAATCTTCTCAATATGCGCAATGTTGTTTTCGAGATACTGAAGGATTTCGTCGCTATTAATAAATGATTCGTCAGAAGGTATCTTGTCGAATTTTGCGACGGCTGTATTCATCGCTTTTGTAGCAAATTAAATCATCACATACTCCGTGCTGCTTTGGCAATTGCACCTAGTAAGCAGCAAAACGAGCGCACTGACTGTGTTTGTAACCTGAAAAATATCACTTTCGACGAGAATGAAGACACTCCGTAATCCGTAATGAATATATAATTGGTTTGGTTGCTTGATTGTTGCTGTTCAACGCGAGCGCGAGGCTCGTTGTTTGTGGTTGAGCGGACGGCGTTCCAGAAAAAATCGTAAACGAATCTTAGCGGTACTTGTCTCCTTGTGACATGTGACATGCAATCCGCGCCTTTTTCTCCGCAACAAATACTCCGGAGTAAATAAACGACCCGTAACCCTTGGTTTTCTAATTTTCCCCGCATTCGCATTCAGCACATTCATTATTCTTTTTGATCAAAGAATCATTCATTTCATTATTTGTTGCTTCGCATAACCATAAAATCTTATGTCGTGCTCTTCTTGGCTGCGCTTGCTATCCTTCGTCTGTTATTGTTGCTTTTTTTTGGCTGCAAAGTCCATCGACGGCGTCCCTTGCCTTCATCTCTTCACATAACAATATTCATCGTAAGCGATCAGCTTCTCCGTTACGACAAGAGCCACATCAACAAGAAGAAAATATTCAAGTATCAGATGCACCAAAGGAATGTCCTTATTCGATGCGGTTCTCACCGCAACGGATTAATTTGACGCGACCCAAACAATTGCCTCGCAAAAGATCCTCGGATTGACCTCCTTCTTTCCGGGACGTCGGAGTCGTTTCGAGCAAACTATTTCCTGTGAGCGATTAGAATGGTGCAAAGAAACAGATGGTCTTGCTCTTCTTGCTAGACTTTTTCATACAGCAGCCACCGCAACTGAAAACAATCTTGTCATGGCGTTTCCGGATGCGTCGGCTTATTCATTGCTCCAAAATGCTGTTGAGATTCTTGGCCCATACGCTACACAATGGGATCTACAAATGATATGGGAGCCTCTGCCGCATATCAAATTCAATAAAACAGTCAACTCGGATGCAGCAAACAACAATCAGCACGACAGAGCGTGGATTGACAACGAAACTCACCAGAGACGCACTCAAGAATGGGTCCAACGTCTACTTGTTACGCATGGAATTTGTCCCTATACCCGGACTAATACAAAGTCTGGACAAGGGATACCAGGAGTCCCTGTTGCATTAATTGCCTACAGCGCCACACCCGCTACTTCGTTACTGGAACTCGTATCTGTCTCGCTCACCAAGATTCAACACGATATGCTCGACGTTGGACCGGAAAAAACAAGTAGTATTCTTCTCGCTGCACCGGAGTTCGACAACCGTTTCGAAGAATGGAGTGCACTTTTCTTTTCTATATTGCAAGCCTGCATAGTAGCAGTCTCTTTAACAGACACAATTGGCGTCGTTTGCTTTCATCCTGAGTACAAAGTATCCGACGGTCAAACCTGGCCGGGTTTTGGGCACATGCACAGCGTTCCGAAATTGCAACAATTGACAGATATTGATTTGTGGAATGAAGCTGCCGCAGGTGGTGCTTGGCAACGTCGAACTCCACACGCGACGTTGAATGTACTATGGGCGCCCCAACTCGCTTTGGCAGAAAAGCAACGGAAAACAACAAGCCTGTATCGAGAAAATATTCGAAAGCTAGTGCACGGTATTGGTGTTGAGAAATTGCAACAAGATTTGGAACAAGAGCGGAGGCTGTTCAAGGTTGTTGAGTGAATCCCCATTTAGTGCTTTTCTGGTCCATGATAATATTATGTTGAATCTGCTCTAAACAATATCTCCTAAGGATAAACACTTTAATGTGCGCTTTAGTGTACAATTTGCAATTCAAATTAGTTTTGAGCATTTTAAATATAGTTCGACACACTCCAAAATAACAAATAACGAATACCGATATTCACGTTATAATAACGTATTATATCAGAGCCATTTTTCCCAATATCGATATTTGTCGATATTCGTACGCCTGACAGACGGATATGTGGCATTTCACGCTAAAATGGCTGTATTTTGCGGGCGAAGACAGACAGTCGCCGATATTAATATCGGTTATCATATCGTATAATACGATATTGATATTCGTAAAAATCAAAATATATTTAGGGTTAGGAATTTGGGAATCGGGATATGGAACATGGAACTTGGAACAAGGAAACGTAGAAGTAGGAAGTAGGAATTAGAGAAACGGTAACTTAGAAGTAGCTAGTAGGAATTTGAGTAGCACTTGCAAAAACTGTTGTATCTATCAATGTTTTGCTCCTGTAAAAATACCGACATGGCTCTGTCAAAGAGCGAGGTCGAGGTTGAGTGTCGGACTGAAAGATTTATTCAGTCATGAGTTGACACGTCATCGGATGTCGGAATGGTTCGAAATGACCGCCTAGTTTATTGGGAAAGCATTCTACTCGTGAAAGGAGTCTCGGAAGTGTTTCGAACTATATGTTTGGGGATTTGGGATCACGGAAGAATCCAGTATGCAATTATGGACGATGACTGTTGCTAGTTGCTAAGGAACATGCAATAATGGAGAATCTGGTGGATTGGCAGAAAGGGCTATTTTATCCTAAAGTTGTTATTGGAGAAATGGACTTGGCAAGATCGGATCATGATCAGATCAAGATCAGATCGGAGACCAGTGAAAAGAGGAAAGCGAAAGTAATCGTAGGAAATCGTCATAATTCTGTAAACGAGTGTTTGGAGCAAAAGTTCGTTGTTTCAATAGTCTTTCGTCTGGGGTGTGGAGTCCCCGATAGCCGAGAGCAGTTACAGACCGCGGTAGAAATTTCAACACGCTTATAAGCGTGGCGTTGAGAAAAAAAAAGTTTACGAGACAAGACAAGATGACCGACGAGGGAGAGAAGATGAGGGCTTTGACCTTCTACCCGTTGGACGACAAGGTCGCTGAGAAGTCGTACGATGACTGGAAGTTCAAGACGATGTCGCTGATCACGAAGAGAGGTTGGACAAGTGTGTTCGATGACCTGAAGGCCGAGATCCCCACGAAGGAAGTTGCGATGGGAGCAGCGGCGACGGCGAAGGACAAGGAGTTGTATCGAAGCAATCTCGAGATCATCGATTTGTTGGTGATTGCGTGCGAAGGCGTTCCTTTGGGTCTTGTCAAGAGAGCGGATGGTGATGCGAGAGAGCGCATTCAAGCTTTTGGATGCTAAGTACGCCCGGAACAGCGAGGAAGATTTGGCGGAGGTGTTGGCGGAGTTCGGACGGTGCAAGTTGGCGTCGAAGGAAGATGACCCTGACAAGTTCTTCCTGGAGTGCGATCGGTTACAGAACCGTTTGAAGACAATCGGATCGCAGTATGTGAAGCCAAGTTTCGTTTTGAAAGCCCACTATTTGGCCAACCTTCCTGACGAGTATTCGGATGTGATCACGAAGTTGAGCGGAAAGATCAACGAGACCTCGATTGAAGACCTCGAGAAGGAGATCCGGAACAAGTGGAAGCGCTGTTTCAAGCCCAAGAACGATGAAGAAAACGAAGAAAAAGAAAAAAGACAAAAAAGAAAATAAAAATTTAGCATTAAACGTCGAAAAGGGCAAGGGTGGTTTTAAGAAGAAGTTCAAAGGAAAGTGCCGCAACTGCGGCAAACAAGAACACAAGGCAGCGGAGTGCAAGAGCGACAAGAAGAAAGTCTGCTTCAACTGTGGCAAGGAAGGCCATTTCTCTCGCGAGTGTCCGGACAAGTCGAACGGCAAGGATCCGAAGTCGGAGAACAAGGACCTGAACATGTTCGTTGGCATGTGCTATGAGGTCGGCAAAGGCGGCGAAGAGTTCTGTGGCGTCGTTCATCAAGTTGGTGCGGTCGAAACGTCGAGAGTCAACGACAAGGAAAGGTTTCTTCTCGACAGTGGAGCGACGTGCCATGTTGTTTTGGATGAAACGATTTTGCGCGATGTTATTTCGACGAAGGAGTATTTGGTCGTCGGCGACGGAAAGGAAGTCCAAGTACACAAGAAGGGTACACTCATGCTCGCTACTGTGGGTGGTACTATGAAGTTGAGTGAAGTCAAGGTGGCGCCAACGTTCGCAAAGAATATCATCAGTACTGGGGCTTTAGTGAAGCAAGGGTGCAAGATTGAGATAACCAGTTGTGCGATGAAGATCACTGACCCCTCCGGAAAGAGTGTGTTGACGGTACCTCAGTCACACTATGGGTTATACTACTTGAAGGCTAGCGTTGTTAAGTCAGATGTCCATGCGGTGGAGACCAAAGTGAAGATGGACATAAATGCTGCGCACGATATGTACGGACACGCAAGCGACATTCCTTTGAGGAGTCTCATGAAACAGTTGGGAATCGAGTTAACTGGAACCAAGGAGACATGCGAGGCGTGCGCGTATGCGAAGGCGAAAGCAAAGGCGGTGTGCAAGTCGACGGCTATCAAAGCAACGGCGAAAGGAGAACGATTCTACGTGGACACGAGTGGGCCCTACAAGAAATCGTTGGGACAGAGTTGCTACTGGATCTTATTGGTGGATGATTACACGCGCAAAGCTTGGAGTTACTTCGTTACAAAGAAGTCGATGATTGGCAAAGTCATGACGCTATTTCTTGATCGCTTGAAAGGAGATCCGAACGTAATCGTAAAGTACATTCGGTGTGATAATGCAGGCGAGAACGGAACATTCAAGGAGATCTGTGAGGCGAGGGGCATAACTATGGAGTTTACTGCCCCGCATACTCCGCAGATGAACGGTGTTGTTGAGAGGAAGTTCACGACAATTCGCGATAAGGCCCTTGCGATGATGTTGGCGGCGAAGTTGTCGGATGAGCATCAAGGAAAGTTATGGCCCGAGGCTGTTCACACGGCAACGAAGTTGGATAACGCTGTCCCGAATCGGAATGTGGAATCGAGCCCTGATTATGCGTGGTACGGCGAGCATCCTAAGATACTGAAACACTTGGTTCAGTGGGGGCGGATCGGATATGTGACTTTACGAAACAAACAGCCCAAGTTGGAGAAGAAGTCAGTGAAATGCGTGATGGTTGGGTACGCGGATTCGCATGCGGGCGATACGTATCGTGTTTACAAGCCGGATGAAAATATTGTCATTCTCTCACGTGACGTCACTTGGGCAGACTGGCATGGATCGAGTGCTTCAGTTGCATCAGAGTTAAGGATGTTTGCAGCTGGAATGGAAGTCGACTTAAAGGATGACCAAATTGGGGAGGAAGTCGCAATCAAACCGGTGATGCTCGAAGATGTCGATGCTGGAGCAGGGAGGAAAGTTGTGGAAGAGAAAGCGGCAGAGGAAGTTGTCGAAGTGGCTGTGGAAGGTCCTACGGAAGCTCTGGTACCCGAGGCTACGGCGGACAATACTCCAGCACCGAATCAACGGAAAGAGACGCAATCGACGATGAAAAGACTGAATAGAGAAATGGCAAGGCTGGACACTTCATATAACCCAACAATGAGCGTAAAGGAGAGATCAATACAATCGATGTGTCGGAAGGTTATTTTCACTACGTTTTGAATACGGAGTTGGCGTCGGATCCTGGTGCGCCGAAAACTTACAAGGAAGCCTTGGTTGGTCCGGATGCAGACAAGTGGAAAGAGGCAATGAAGAAGGAGATTGAAAATTTCATTAAAAGAGATGCTTGGAAGATGGTTCCTAGAAAGCAGATGAAGGAGAGAGGACGGAAGCCTGTTACGCCGAAGTGGATTTTCAAAAAGAAGAAAAGAGGCAACGGGAATTCGTTTCAAAGCTCGGACTTGTGCGCGGGGGTTTGTTCAAATCCCTGGTGTGGACTTCACTCTTTCGCATTCACCTGTTGCATCGGACATGTCGGTTCGAATGGTTTTGGCAGTGGTACTTTACATGTGGAAGAAGATGTGGGTCACTGAAGTTATTGACGTTGAGGCTGCGTTTCTAGAAGCGAAGTTGAGAGAGGAGGTGTATCTTGAATGGCCCTTTGGGCTATATGAGTTTGGGTACATCACGCATGAAGAGTTAATTGACTACATCATCCTATTGGAGAGGGCGATGTACGGTTTGGTCCAGAGTCCACGAGAGTACTTCATGCTCTACTGTGCCCAATTGAGGAAGCTGGGGCTTATTCAGAGTGCTGCGGATCCGTGTGTCTGGTTTAAAGTGGTGAACGGCGAGACAGTATTAATCATTGTGGTGTATGTCGATGATTGTATCCTTGCCGGTCCCCAAGAAGAAATCAATTGGTTCAAGAGAGAGATCAAGAAGCGCTTCAACATTACCGAAATGGGCCCGATTCAGAAACACTTGGGAGTTTGGTACGAGAGAAAATCGGATGAAGCAGGAGAGTTCTACGAAGTGCGAATGGATGAGTACAAAGACGAGATAGTAAAGGATTGGAAGGAGCTGATTGGACCGTTGAAAGCTGAGAAGACACCGGGCTATCCAGGGGAATCGCTTGTGAAGAACGAAGGCGATCCAGTTAATAAGGATCAGTATCGGAAGTTTCTCGGACGTCTCATGTGGCTGGTGCGGAAAGTAGCTCCGGAATGTGGAAATGCAGTTAGGGAGCTTGCAATGTTTATGGATTCGCCAGGTGAAGAACATTGGAGAGCGATGAAGAGATTAGTCGGCTATCTCGAGAGTACGGACGTTCATTTGAAGTTGCGCGAGCCTGTTAATTTGAAGGTTTACGCATGGGTGGATTCAAACTTTGCTACGAACAAGGAGGCAGCGGAAAAGTGTTACTGGCTACTTTGTTACCATTGGAGGTTGTTTGTGTGGCTTTTCAAGCAAGTTGCAACCGGCGGTGACACTGTCAAGTACGGAGGAATATTATCACGGCATCTACGTGTGCGACGGACATCAAGTTTTGCAGATGTTATTGAAGAATTGTTTCCGAAGGTGAAGATTCGACCGGCTACCTTGTTTGAAGATAACACGGGCGCAATCTTCTTGATGGAAAAACAAGTTGTGGGGAATAGGGCCGAAACACATTGATATTCGAATGCATTTTATAAGGGGAGATGATGGCTGCAACGGAGAAGGAAGAAAGCCAGGCTGGTTGTGAAGTTTATTCGGTCGGGAAAGGAATATTGCAGATCTGGAAACCAAGAATGTGACAGAGAAAATCCATGATCTTTTGGTGCCTGTTGTTGAGAAGGACTCATGGCGCGGTTAATCTTAGCAGCCGACAGGGAGGGATGTCAAAGAAGCTGAGGTCGAGGTTGAGTGTCGGACTGAAAGATTTATTCAGTCATGAGTTGACCGTCATCGGATGTCCGAATGGTTGAAATGACCGCCCTAGTTTATTGGGAAAGCATTCTACTACGTGAAAGGAGTCTGGGAAGTGTTTCGAACTATATGTTTGGGGATTTGGGATCACGGAAGAATCCAGTATGCAATTATGGGCGATGACTGTTGCTAGTTGCTAAGGAACATGCAATAATGGAGAATCTGGTGGATTGGCAGAAAGGGCTATTTTATCCTAAAGTTGTTATTGGAGAAATGGACTTGGCAAGATCGGATCATGATCAGATCAAGATCAGATCGGAGACCAGTGAAAAAGAGGAAAGCGAAAGTAATCGTAGGAAATCGTCATAATTCTGTAAACGAGTGTTTGGGCAAAAGTTCGTTGTTTCAATAGTCTTTCGTCTGGGGTGTGTGGAGTCCCGATAGCCGAGAGCAGTTACAGACCGCGGTAGAAATTTCAACATGGCTCTCGAGGAGTTGAACTTGGTTGGAAATCAAATGAGAGATCCATCACGTTAGGGTTAGGGTTAGGAATTTGGAAATTGGGATATGGAACTTGGAACTTGGAAAAAGGAACTTAGAACTAGGTAAATTGGAAGTAGGAATCAGTAACAAAGGAGTAAGGAAGATGGAATAGAAGGAAATGTTGGAAATAAGGAAAAGAAGAAAGATTTCATTGGAAATGCAAATCAAAGTATCAAAATTATTTTGTGCAACAAAGACATTTGCAGTTCTGAGTTGGTGCATTTGGATCCATTTCACAGACTTTGATCAATGTTGTATCAAGAGTTAGACTTTGATCAATGTCGTACCAATGTGAATGGTGTCCTCTTTGTAGAATTGCTGGGTATGATCATAGAGCTTTGTTGTAGTGACTGTTAGGGTTAGGGGTTAGGATTAGGGGTTAGGATTAGGGGTTAGGATTAGAATTAGGGTTAGGGTTAGGGTTAGGGTTAGGGTTAGGGTTAGGGTTAGGGTTAGGGGTTAGGGTTGGGGGTTAGGGTTAGGGGGTTAGGGTTGAGGGTTAGGGTTAGGGTTAGGGTTAGGGTTAGGGTTAGGGTTAGGGTTAGGGTTAGGGTTAGGGTTAGGGTTAGGGTTAGGGTTGGGGTTAGGGTTGAGGGTTAGGGTTAGGGTTAGGGTTAGGGTTAGAGGGTTAGGGTTGGGGTTAGGGTTAGGAGTTAGGGTTAGGGTTAAGGGTTAGGAGTTAGG